>JAVXUP010002634.1:0-117834 GCA_033070095.1 Escallonia herrerae | reverse complement strand
TTAGGTGAGTGAAATTAAACTAGCGACATTAAGTTAAAGTAGCAGCGTTGCCCAGGAAAGGGAAGCTGATCGCCGGAGTAATGTCTATCACGCAATTCAAGCTCAAAGCTAGCCATGCAGCTTATGCAATAACTTGATTGGCTGCTCGCGCGGCCAATGTGCGTCAGCCAAACTCCATACATAACATTTATAGCTTTCTGCAAAGGGAAATGATATTTGTCGAACTGTTGCACTAAAAGGGGTGCGATTATCTCACAGGCATTGATGGTATATTATACAGATTGCAGATATATGGTTATGAGATGTGACAATCCATATTCACATGCAATTGAGAGTTTGTGTAAGAGAGAGTTGAAGAAAAGAAGCGAGCAGGCAACTTTATGGTTATTCTTGAAGTATATCACAAAAATGATTTGTGACTCGTTCCCGAGCTAGTGTATATACCACAAACGTTGTAGCCTACGAAGATGCATTGTGAAAGCCATAGAAGGTGTCTCAAAAGTCATGCTGTTCTTTTTGTTCATAAGGGGAACACTTGCCAAAATAATGGATCAGAGGCCTTGTACGTTTGCATTTTGCGATTTGATTCTTTGGGTTTCTCTGTTACCTATCCCAGCGGTGTCTTGTGCTTTGAAGATAAAAGCTGGGACGTGATGTTCTAATGGCCACAAAGTCCTCTGTCCCATATAAATTTATCACAATTTTTTTCCAAGCAGATTAAGGAGATAATTCATATGTTGTTCATTTCATCATTTCACCCTTTGGTGAGAGGAGTGGAAGAAAGTGTGTCAGGAGAGAAAAAATGGGCTATTATAGTGTTAAATGTGGAGAAAAATAGAATTAAAAAGGTGTAAAAAGCGTAAATATGTAAAAATATCTACATAATCTTTCTTAATTTTGAAAGTGTATTTATGTGGGACGATTTAAAAAGGAAATGTGATCAATTCTTGTAAGATGGAGAGAGTACTAATTTAGGACATCCTAGAAATCTAAGCTATCACCTCAACAATTACGGATAAATTATTTATAGGAAAATTGTGGGGGGGGGGGGGGGGGGGGGGGGGGAGGAACAAACAAATGCAAAAATAGTATAGTTTTTTTTCTATGTTTTTTTTTTGGCTTGTGCAATGTTGCATAGGAAAAGAATTGCATGAGCTTAGGGTATGGTTAGAGGAATTCCCTTATACCTTATCTGATATTGTAGCTATGAATAAACTTTTGAGTTAATGAATGTTCCAAATTCAAAAAAAAAAGGGGGTTCATAAAGGCTAGCTATCCCTTCTCTGCCACCCTGAAAATTTCCTGATTTTATCACACCACAAGAGTTCCTTCCACCAAAGATCACATCCTCTATAAGAAGCAGCGACAACTTTCTTGACTATGGTCTGCTATAACTTTTACCTGGAAAATAAAGTACCTTCAAAATTGGTTATCCAGATGTGCAACATACAACGTATTGTGATCTTCTTCAGTGTCTGAAGGTCTTGCTTATGGCATAAACTGATGCACGGTTAGAAGATTTCAACCATCTGAATGAGGAAGAGCATTACAGCTTGGAAACATTATGTAACTTTTATACCAAGAAAAACTGCAATGCATTGCTTTAAGCGAGACATCATATATCTGAAGGAACAAACTTAGGCTCCTATCCACGTTGTAGAAATCTTCTTCCAATCCCGTGTACAGTGACAATTAAGAGTCGGTAAATATTTTTAGTAACTTTTTTTCTAACACTTTCAGCGATAATTATTAGCAGCACTTTTTTAGCGTTACAAAATAAAAGTCATTAAAAACATTTAAAGACGATTGATTGTTGTTATATAGGGGGTAGGAGGAAGATTCCTCCATGTGATAGCAGCCAAATTTTTTTTTCTAAGGCATCAAGCATGCACATTGGATAAAAAATTGGTCTGAGAACTTAAGGCTGGTTCACACCGGTTCAAGCCCGGCAAGTTTGTGACTATCGAATCACACTGTCGAATCAAAGACAGTACTTGCTAATTAAATGACATGTGACAAGTTTGAAGCATGGGCGAGGCAGCCTACATAGGACTAATGTTTTTACTATGATGCGTGTCATTTGTGGAGTTGTAAAAAACGTGGCAAGGACTGGATACAAACTTAGCCAAGAAGGTAAAACCAGGCTTTATTCAACCCTAACATGTGGTAAGATCAGATCACTTAAGGGAGCTCAACATGAACAGAATAGTACACAGGCACCCTTGAAAATGCGACAACTCCAGATTGGATCATTCGAGAAGCTTGGCGTAAGTAGATCAACATAACAGGTATGCCTAAAACACATGGCAGTGATTGGATTGTCCAGAGGCCAAAAGATTGAAGTTTGGCTATAAAAGCCAAATGTTGTCTAAGTCAATCTTCTTCAGCACCAACACAAGCTATCTAAAGTTTATCTTACCACACTATTGTTTTCTTTAAGTGAACCGATTTATCTTAGGTTATGGTAGAACATCAAAACCAACTATTTAATTTGTCTCACCCAAACAGTCTTCAGAGTGTATTCAATCATTGAATCGAGTGCTTTGTACTTTTGAAGTGTTATCATTTCCAAGGTAACGCTCAATTGCAAACATTTTGAAGGTAGAATGCTTTTATTCATTGTATGATTTATGCTTGGTCTAATTAGGAGTAATAATAGATTATGTAGGACTACCGGTAACTTAAATAGCACTGAAAAATCTTAAATACTAGGCACAAAGAATTTTGAAGATCTTTCCAAGTTCTCGTTATTCATTTGAAGAAGTCGATTAGGAAAAAAAAATTCTGCAAATGCCAGATTGTTTATATCATTTAAAGATTGAGTTTTAAACGTGATCCGTCGGGACCTGGCACGCTGGCACACCTCATACAAAACCTAGACATTAACGCACTGCCCGAGCGTTGCAAAGGCAAACGGTTACCTGCTTTTATCACTGAATATTTGAGTGGCCTGCATGTCGAAACCTCGACAAGGCGATAAGTCACCTGAAATGTTTTATTTTTGCGTTAGCCCTTTCCGTTTATTCCCACAAAAGATATATCTGAAATTGTGGAAACTTTTTAACCTTTACAACTAGAACTTTGATCGGAAAGGACCTGCATCAGAGATCTCATCTATGCAGCATAAGAGAAGCATTCCCTTTCAGTCAGCTCCAAAATGTGTACTTTAAATCAATGCATGACTGTGAAAGTTGTTTATGTAATAGTAGCTGAGGATCTTTGGATACCCCTTTAACCTAAAAGCAAAACCCTAGCTATGTGGCCTAAGAAAAATGGGTGCAGACATATGAAACTTCCAAGCTCCTAAGGAAAAGCAGTTACCAATAGCATTTAGGGTTTGTAATGCATTGGAAGGGAACCACATAATTGTTCTCTAAATGAATATTCAGTAGCTAAATCCTTTTCATTCCCTACTATTTTCTCAATACCAACCATTCTTGATACATAACAATCAGAATATACATATCAAGATTCCAAGGATAGCTTCCTTAACATTAAACAACACTAGGAAAATAACATAAAACCATACACCAATTGAGCAGGAAAGGCAAGACACAAATTCTGGACATCCGAACAAAGCCGATCTCCCGCCGAGCCCACGAACCTAAGGCAAGATACCGCCACCAACGCCGCCAAGACCTCCACCACCAACACCGCCGCCAACTCCACCAGCACCCCCTAGGCCGCCTGCTCCACCACCAACCCCGCCCAGTCCACCAGCACCCCCGAGGCCACCTGCTCCACCGCCAACCCCGCCCAGTCCACCAGCACCCCCCAAGCCGCCCAGTCCACCACCCACCCCGCCCAGCCCACCGACGCCACCTATCGTTGGAAGCACGCCAGTGACTCCACCTATACCCGCGCAGCCGCCAACACCGCCGTACGTGATGAAGTTCTTCTGATCGCCGAGGCCAGCAGCGCTGCTATGCCCCGCTGCCCTCGCCACATTCTCGGTGTTAGTGTTACTACTTTTCGCAGTGACACTGGCAGCATTAGGTATGTTTTGTGATTTTGCAAGCGTTGGAAGCACCCCAGCAACTCCACCGACTCCAGCACAGCCGCCAACACCACCGTACGTTATGAAATTCTTCTGATCGCCGAGGCCGGCAGCACCGCTAGGCCCCGCTGCGCTCGCCACATTCTTGGTGTTGGTGTTGCTAGTTTTGGTAATAACAGTAGCATCCTTAGGTATGTTTCGTGCAGATGCATGCACTAGTAGTGCTAGTGCAATAAGCACAAGGGTTACATACAAATTTGCCATCTCTCTCTCTCCCTCACCCTCCCACTCTCTCTTTCTCTCTCTAATACACACACCCACACCCAAACACAGAGAAGGGACTTCAGGTAAGTGTAGTGTTGCTACTACGGTGGTGGTATTTATGGACAGGAGGAGTAGATGACAGTTGTGGGAATTGAAGGGCTGTAGTAAATGTGGGCATTAGATTCTGGTCTCGAGAATGACACTGGAGTCTCATGAATAATTATGGCTGAGGGAGGTGACTCGAAAGAAGAGATAACTTTAGGTAGAGTATCTAGGTCAACCCATGAAGAACAAATAAGGTAGTAATGTTGGTCACAGAATGCCACCTTGAAGCATGCAGCCCAAGCAAGGTAAGCTCGCTCCCATAGTGACAAGTGTGTTTCGGGATTCAGACAAACCGAACTTCATAAATTAGTTGTCCTTTGGTTATAAGTATTTACATATATATTCCAGCTACGTTTTGAAGCATATTGCAATTTTCATTAAAAAAACTTGGTTCTGATTTGATTTCTGAGAAATTATAACGAAGTCTCAGCTGGGGTCTGAGATTTCTTGCTAAACCCAGAGTTAATTAACGGGATTTCATGTAATGAGGTGCGGTTTTGAGGACTTATGCTTCTTATTAACAGCTAAACTGTGTAAGATAAGTCCATATACAAAGTAATATGAACTATTAGCTTAGAAAGATACTGCTACAACTACTAAGGACTTTGTCTATGAATTCGCGCTCTACATATGCGGTCTTATTTGCTGCAGCAATAACATTTAGCCATGGATATATGTAACAAGCAATACTACATAAACAAATCTTCTAAGGTTGAACGTCAAATATGTGTAATAGTCGCACTTAGTCTTGAACGGTATGATCTATGATCTCATCATTTTGGCCATTAATCATTATACTAGCAATTAATGAGACGCGTAGAGTCGATGTAATCTATCCTTTGGCAAATATCTTTGTAGCTCCTTACAATTCTAACCTTTTACATTCTTTTTATGTGCTTACCTTAGCGGCAAATAAAAGTTTACAAAAGATTACCTTTAAGTTGTTGTAGAAGGTACATTTTAAAAGTTTGCCATGCATCATGCGACTAAAGATTAATTGACAGTTAAATACATTGTCATATTTGTCTATTAGTTTGTCACAACTAATGATGTAGCTAAAACTTGTGTCACTTATTGTGACGAAGTGGTTTAGCCAATAAAAAGGCACCGTTTATACTTTGGACTTTTTATGGCCAATTCAATGAGATTGTGACATAAACATGGTGTGCATCTCTTGACAAAATTAAGAGATACTTATGAAAGAAGGGCAATTTTAACATCATCAATTTTTCAACATCATCGCGGGCGAAGGGTGCTACATCCATGGTTGGAAAAGTGGTGTCACTCTCAACCATGCCTCAAGAGCTTGCTTCTGCCTACATGCCCAGATTTAAAAGGATTAAATGCACATAAAACCCCATACTTTGGGGTCATTTATACGAAACATCCCAGCGTTTGAATTTTGACCCCCACCACCGCAAATTTCCAATTTTGGTGCACACAGCACCATTTGACGGTTGAAATTCAAAATTCGAGGACGGCTGTTATAATTTTGAGGTCAAAATGGGCACTTCATTAAAATATCCTTATTGGCATCCACATCATCCGAACATTGGAGTTTTACCCCTCTCTCCCTCTGTATCTCTCTCACGCAAAAATCAAACAGTCATGACGTTCATCACCCTCGTATCGCTGCCGGTAAGGGCTACCTGGTCTACCATCGCTACCTTACTCGCGCCCAATCACCATACCAGTCGCGGCCAACCACCGCCGTGAGGCGGTCGGAGCAGGGAAGGCTACATTTAAAAAAGAGAGAGAAAGAAGATGAAGAAGCCATGGCAACGCCGCTGGCCATGGGTCAGTACCTAGCGCTACCACCGCGCATAGCCAGGCCATCTACGATAAACTGCCACCATGATAAACTGCTCCAATTGGCGCCACCGTCGCCTCACGATTACAGCCTTACAACTATGCCGCCTACCCACCATCGACAAGGACTGGCATCACCATCTAGCTTAGTGCCGCCATCAGACTCATGCCGTCAAGATACGCACCACCACGAGGAGCAACAGTGCCCTTCGGCGCCGTCACCACCCGTGACAAGTGGCTCCTCAGTTGCCATCTCTACCGGCAGAACGCCGTCTCAATGTTGCCGACGGTCATGATTGGAATTGTCCTTGAATACGTAACAAGCATTGTTGTTGACCTTGCAATCTTAGTAAAGGTCTGTCTAATGTCATCTCTCTTTCCTGGTATTTTATTCTCGTTTCAATGTTCTTGTTGCATTTGGTCATGATTTACATGTTATTAAGCCTTTAATAGCCAAGGCTTAAATTGCTACTCATTTGGTACATGAAAAGGGGGGCATTATCCACATTTTTCTTGATAAGTTATCCATAACATTTTATTGTCATGTGCTTACAATAAATTAGTTAAAAACAATAAGCAAATTGGTGAAAACAATAAGAAAATCATAACTTGATGAACTTCCTAAAGGAATTCAGTCTTTTAACCAACCTTGTTGATCTCAACATAAGCCACAATTCAGGACAGATATTACATGATATGCGATTCACGTGTTTGGACACTGCTCTCTCCAGCTATTAATGATATAACATTCACATGTTTTAGGCACTTATATTTAGAATATGTGCATGAGGTAAGTTTTGTGAGCCGTACTAACAATTCCTTAGGCTGTATAAGCATTTGAGGATTAGTTATTTGTCATCTTCTAGGTTCTTAATAAAAATCTTTGATGATTGTGTAATTTATGATGTTGTCAGGTAGCAACTGATACTCCTTTGTTCAATTGATGCTCCTTTTCATGTTGTGATCAACAAAGAGAAACAAGTAACAGAGAGATATTTTTCAGGCTTCGGAGCAAGAATCTTGATTTATGTTTTTTTTGTTTCAATGAAACTTGTTATTTTGTTTTTTGGATTTGTACGATGTCATCTATTGTATTTAGTAAACATGTAATTTGTTGTACAGAGTATTAGTTGGTGGTGTTTATGATTTAAATTTTATTTGTATTACTTGAACTTTGATAAAGGATGAATCTTAGTTTAAAGAGTTAAATTGTTCTTGGGTTGGTTGGTTAGGATTAATTGTTTGAAGTAGGTTTGAATTTATAAAAAATAACCCAAAAAAAAACCTTTTTCAGCTTTTTAACGATGGAATTCTGTCGCTAAAAGTCCTCCTACATATCAATAAATGTTTTAGAGACACATTTTTAACTACAAAACTAATATTCTTAAAGACTTTGCAACATACTTTTAGCGACAGAAAATTCATCGCTAAAAGTTTTTGAAATTTTTGTCAAAAAAAATTCAAAAATTAGTCAAAATATAGAAAATACCTTTAGCGACGGAAATTCCGTAGCTAAAAGTAATCAATTCCGTCGGTAAAAATTGAATTTTTCCCAACAGACAACCAAACTCCGTCTCTAATCTTTTAGTGACGGGGTTGTCACCAATGGACTTTTAGCGACAGATAATCCGTCGCTAAAAGTCTTTACTGAAGGAATATCCACTTTTAGCGACGGAAAATTTTATCGATAAAAGTGAATTTTCTTATAGTATTAATTTGCTAGCAACACTGCCTCCACCACAATGCAACCAGCACCACAACTATTATTTCCTTTTGCTACCATCACTGCAATAGCCACGACCTAGTTACTATCACTATAGCCACCGACACCACCACAAGGACACCTCCACCATACTGTTATTGTTGTCACCACGTTCATTTTCGCTAAAATCATCTAAAGATCTACCATACTATTATCACTGACATGACCACCGTATCGCCGTCTATCGCTATCATCATAATTACCAACACCACGTCTTCACGCACCATTACCGCCACCATTGACACCTTTTTACCGTCGTCGTCGCCACCACCACCACTATTGCTCCATTGTCAGTGCCACCAACACGATTTTAGCCCCCCCCCCAAAAAAAAAAGATAATTATAAAGTACATAAACAAATGCATAATTTTAGTAAAATGGATAAATTATAAATAAATAATTTTTAGAAATTTGCTTTTGATTTACCAAACAGATTAATTTATTTTACAGTAAAAATTCAATCGCTTAAAATTTTTAATTTACGAATTATGTTCTTAACTTTTTCGACACTTAAATTTTAATTTTATCAAATAGTCCCTACCTAAATAAGGCGGAAGAGATACAGATCGATGACCTCAAAGAGTCAAGAAAGTTCCAAACTTCGGAAATCACTGTTTCTCCAGATTGATCTATATCACCTGATCAACGTCAAGATTTCGTCATGGGAAACTGCTGAAAGTCACTTGAGAGGTCCCACTTTTTTAAGTCCTACGTAAAGTCATAAACACACAGAATCGAGTGACTGCAAATGCCAGAATACTATCAACCGCCAAAACATTAAAATATTGATGGCAAAGGAGTTCCAATCCAAGGCAGCATATTGGTGGAGACATGCAGCAGCACTGTCACTGTAAAAATATTCTCGTCAAGTAGTTTGTCCGCTCCTTAAAAGGATATAGTTTCGACTGGTATATAGACCTTGATCCAAGTTTGATAGATAGTTAGGAAGACTTAGAAAAAGAGTTCCTCGATCGTTTCTTTCGTACTTGATGTGATGTTAGAATAAAGTCTTTGCTATTGAGATATGCATCCAAGGCATGCAATAGGGACTCTGCTACATTCTACAGCCTTCAAACCAAAGTCCTTTAGAATTAGCTGCAAGAGTTGATAACATGGAATATAGCATACCAACCAATAGGATAGAGCATGACCTCGTTAAAGACCTGCATAACCGAGCAACTTTCCAGCAAGTGACAACTTTGCAACTCTAAATGTATCTCCTATAAAGTGGAAGAAGAAAGTGAGGCAGGCAACTTGAAAGAAGAAGAAACACATCTTCAAAAAGTTAAATATCAATTCTTACGGCCGCGTGGAGCAAAAACAAACAATCTTTGACCATTTTGATGGTAAAGACGAAGCTGATGACATAGGCAAAGCTACATCCAACTTGACTTCAGTTGTCTGTGAAGAAACAAAGTTTGTTATATCTCAGGCTAAGTAGGAGTTCTCAGTTCGCAACACAGCCATCAACAAGTCTGCTCACAACATAAAGTTTGGACTATTCAATCCTGCAACAATTGGATATGGTCCAATCTATGTCTCAAAGTAGTATGCTTCATCGAACAAAAAGTGTCAGCATGCTCCTTCATACTCGTCGATGCTGAATTCATCTGTCAAAAAAACTTTTTTCAGCAATGATCCCTTAAACGAGTTAATGTTGAACTTGAATTTCAGCAATGATCCCTTATATGAGTTAATGTTGAACTTGAATTTTATAAAGAATTCCTTGACATAAGTTAAAATGCCTGCAAGGTTTCCAGTGATACATACATATACGAGTTGAAGTAGTCTACAAGTATTTTGGTGACAGTCCCCTTCAGGAATGCTGGACTCAAAGTTGAAGAACTTCTTGACACGAATTGCAAATACCAGTTTCGTTATAGATTGTCTGCAAGGTATTGCTGGTGAACGAGCTGAAGTTGCAAATGGAACTTCGCTTGACTTCATCCCTTCGGATACGCGGTAACTTTGACATAATTTCTACCTTTAGTCATAAGCCAAAAAAAAAACAGTCTATTTGAACTTCATTTGACTTGATCTCTTTGGGTTATGTAGGCACTTTAACCTAAATTCTGAATTCAGTCACAAAACCACAAAAATAAAAATAATTTTATGGTGTTAAAGACTCCAAGACAAATACAATTGAACTCTTTGTTGGGTAGAACAAACTTCCAGAGGTAGCATTGTTGGAAGCGTAATGGAATCACAAACAAGTAATCAAAAAAATAACGGCGATGTATATATATCGACACAAATTTTTTTAATATAAGAACACACTTTGAACAATATATACTTGACTCACAAATTTGATATTTCAACACCTCTCTTAATTTTCTCTCTAATTTCACTCACAAGCTGCTGCTTGTGTTTCTCCTCTCACAAAATCACTCTAAAACTAAACAACAGTCCTATATATATAGAGGACTATGTCGGCAACTATTATCTTCTCCAACCTTCTTAACCCATGCACTAGTCAAACATTGCAACCATTTCTCCAAGCCTTGAGTCGGTTGCTGCCCCCTTCTTTGTCTCCTTCCAAGTCGGCAGCTTCCTTTCTCGTTATCTTCTTCTTCTAAGTTGGCAATTGAGTGTTTTAGTTGATAACCTCCTTATCTTTATGTTTTTCCAAGTCAAGATTTGCAACCCATTTGATGAGAGTTTGAATTCTAACCCTCCCCCTCAAATCCGAATCTTCATGCCAAGTTTCTCTTTGAGTTTGTGAAATATGTCTGTCTTCAATGACTTTGTAAGGATATCTGATATTTGTTCATCCGTTCTGCAATGAACTAATTCAACGACTTTATTTTTAACTTGCTCCCGAATAAAATGATACCTCGTGTCTATATGCTTGCTCCGACTATGTGATACTGGATTTTTTGCAAGTGCTATAACAGATTTGTTGTCGACGTATATCGTAGTCGGACCTTCTTCAAAGAGATATAACTCTTTCAAAATATTCTTCAACTATATTGCTTGACACGTGCACGCTGTTGCAGCTATATACTCGGTTTCACATGTTGAGAGAGCAACTATTTGTTGCTTCTTTGATGAACATGAAAATATTGCCGATCCAATATGAAATGCATATCCAGATGTGCTCTTTCGGTCATCCAACTCTCTTCCATAATTACTATCTCAATAACCAATCAATCTAGAATTTTGAGAGTGAGTATAAAATAGACCATGATCAACTGTACCTCTAACGTATCTCAAAATTCTTTTTGCTACATTGAAGTGATCTTATTTTGGTCTCTCTATGTATCTGATAACCAATCCAACTGCATATGTTATATCTAGTCGTGTGAAAGTCAAGTATATTAAACTTCCGACTATACTCTTGTACAGTGTAGGGTTTATCGACTTTCTATTCGAGTCAACTCTCAACTCCATACCGATTTTTGCTGGTATGGTTACTAGATCGCAATCCTTCATTCTGAATCTGCTCAAAATTTGCTCCGCATACTTCCTTTGCGACATAAATATTCAATCTTCATCTGTTTTACTTCGACTCCAAGAAAGTATGACATTTCACCGATATCTGTCATCTCAAATTCTTTAATCATAGCTTTCTTGAAATTATTGAACATACTTGAATTATTTTCTGTGAATATCATATCGTCCACATAGAAGCAGACTATCATGATATCACCATCTTGATTTCTCTTCGTGTATAAGGCATGTTCATATGGGCTCTTCACAAAATCATTTTTCTGGAAATACTCGTCTATTCATGTGTTCCAAGCTCTCGGATCTTACTTTAATCCATACAGAGCTTTCTTCAGACGATAGACTTTGTCTTTTTGTCCCTTTTTGATATATCCCGGTGGTTGCTCGATGTAGACTTCTTCTTCTAAGTAGCCATTCAAGAATGCTGATTTCACGTTCATCTGATAAATCTTCCATTTATTTTGCGCTGCGTGTGCTATAAGAAGTCTAATAGTATCAATCCTTACAACTGGAGCAAATACTTCGTCATAGTCAATTCCTTGTTTTTGCTTATAGCCTTTAGCGACTGACCTTGCCTTGTGCTTTTCCAGTTTGCCTTCTTGATTAGTCTTTGTCTTGTACACCCACTTGACTCCAATTGCCTTGTGTCCTTTCGGAGGATCAATTAGCTCCCATGTATCGTTTCTTTTTATTGCAACAATTTCTTCATTCAAGGGTTTCTTCCACTTTTCATCCTAGTAGCCTCTTCGTACGTTACTGGATCACATTCTGCCGTCAAACAAAATAGTAAATGTCATTTAGACTTCGCATTTTCATAGGTGCTCCCCCTGAATTGTTGTTACTGCTGCTGCTACCGGATGATGATGGTGTTGATGCAGGAGTTACTAGATCATCACCATGTTCATCTTGCGTGTTTAAGTCGTCATCATCGTCGTCATCAGCATCAACAAAAAATAGCCCTTCAACTTTCTTTTCTTCTTCTTTGCTCCATTTCCAATAATCTGCTTCATCAAACTCAACATCACATGGGATAATCACTTTCTTGGTGAGAGGATTATATAGTCTATACGCCTTACTCCTTTTCTCGTAGCCAATAAAGATGCACTTTTCTCCTGTCATCTAGCTTCTTTCTCTTTTGATCAGGAATATGAGCATATGCAATACACCCAAAAATTCTGAGATGTTCACCTTTCGGCTTGCTATCGCTCCATGCTTCATTTGGCGTCTTGAATTTTACACCCTTTGTTGGACATTGATTTAACAAATAAACTGCACATTGAACGGCTTCAGCCCAAAACGTCTTGGTAAGTGCTTTCCCTTCACCATGATTCTTGCCATATCGAGAATCGTGCGATTCTTTCTTTCTGCAACGCCATTTTGTTGTGGCATATAAAAGGCTGTCAATTGATGAATGATTCCATGTTTTTTACAGTAACCTTCAAATAACTTCGAGGTGTATTCGCTCCTCTGTCAAACCTGAGTATCTTCAGCTACTGTCCACTTTGTTTTTCAACCATTGCTTTGAATTCCATGAATTTATCAAGGGCTTCCGATTTTTCTTTAAGAATGTACACCCAACTCTTTCTACTGAAATCATCAATAAAAGTAAGGTAGTACCTGTTTCCGTCAAGTGATGGAATATCAAATGGACCAGCTATATCCGAGTGCACAATCTCTAGTGGCCTTCTGGCACTCCAGGATTTTCCAACTTTAAAACGTTGTCTGTGTTGTTTCCCTTTTAACGCAAGCTTCACACAACTGATCTGGTTCATTAATTTCTGGCATACCATTCACCATCTTTGTTCTCGATAACAACTTTAGACCGCTAAAACAAAGATGACCGAATCTTAGATACCACAACCATGAATCATCTTTAATGACAGACCTCATGCATTTCATCATTTCTGATCGGATATTGAGTGTGAAAAGACGATTCTTTGTCATCTCAACTTCGGCAATTAATTCTCTATCTCTGTTTCTGATAACGAGAGAACCGTCCTTCATGTGTATGTCATACCCTTTTTCTAAGAGCTGACCCATACTGATTATATTGCTTTTTAAGGCCGGTACATAATAAACATCTAATATAAATTTTCTATCTCCATTCTTTAAAGTAATCATAAGTTTCACACCTTTGCCTTTGACCGGAATCTTTGACGAGTCCCCGAAAGTAACTTCTCCTTTGATAGTCTCGTACAAATCTGTGAACAATTCTTTTCTGCTGCACATATAGTTGCTGGCACCAGTATTGAGATAATGAACATTTTTTCTGCACTCTCCATTTCCTCTGTAAGTGAGAAAAATAGCATCTTCCATATTTTTCTCTTCTGCTGTTGCAAAATTATTTCTCTCCTCCATCGTAGGAGTTGATCTGTACTCATAACTAAAGTGACCATATTTGTTGCAACTATAACATTTCAACTGGGATTTATCACCTCGTTGCTGAAATCCACCTCTACCTCTGCTTCTAATCCTCAGCGACGACTATATGCTTGATAGCCATCGCTTGTTTGGCCTCTTTCAAACGATTGTCTACCACGTCCTCGTTCACCTCTTCCACTGCGTGCACCATGACCACCTCTATAGCCACCTCTGTAGCCACTACGTTCTCCTCTACCTCGTCCATAGTTGCTGCTAACTTGATTTTCACCTATATGTAATTTCCTTTGCAAAGCTTGCTCCAAATTTCCACTACTTTTATTTTGGTTTATTCTCTGCTCACGAGCTTGCAGAGATCCCACAAGCTCATCTATAGAAATTTGAGACAAATCTTTCGATTCTTCGATCGTAGTGACGACATAATAAAATTTTTGAATCAGAGAACGTAAATTTTTTTCCATTACCCTTACATCATCTAGAGTTTCTCCATTTCTTTTCATCTCGTTTGCAACCGTTTTCAAACGATTAATATAATCATTAATATTCTCCAAACTTTATATTTTTAATGTCTCAAATTCATCTCTAAGTGATTGAAGACATCCTTTTTAGCCTTTTCGACCGCTGGTCGAGATTTTTGCAGAATCTCCCACGCATCTTTTGATGTCTTCGCGTCAAATATTTTTTCAAAGGGTGATTCGTCAACTCCTTGAAAAATTAAGAACAAGGCCTTCTTATCCTTCTTTCGCGATTCTCTTAGCGCCATCTTCTGGGTGTTCGATAAAGCTGCTTCGACCGTCGCATCTGGGGGTTCGGTATATCCATCTTCAACAATTTTCCATAACTCCTGTGATCCGAGCAGAACCTTTATTTGAATACTCCAATTCTCATAGTTCGTCTTTGTTAATTTTGGAATCTGTGGCTGAATTATATTGGCCATCTTTTCACCTTCTTGAGATGTAGAATCGAACTTGCGACTTTGATACCACTTGTTGGAAGCGTAACGAGATCACAAACAAGTAATCGAAAAATATCGGCGATGTATATATATCGACACAAAATTTTCTAATACAAGAACACACTTTGAACAATATATACTTGACTCACAAATTTGGTGTTTCAACACCTTTCTTAATTTTCTCTCTATTTTCACTCACAAGCTGCTGCTTGTGTTTCTCCTCTCACAAAATCACTCTAAAACTGAACAACACTCTTATATATATAGTGGACTATGTCGGCAACTATTATCTTCTCCAACCTTCTTAACCCATGCACTAGCCAAACATTGCAACCATTTCTCCATGCCTTGAGTCAGTTGCTGCCCCCTTCTTCGTCTCCTTCCAAGTTTCCAACCAAAGTTGCCATATTTACTTTATCTCCAACCAAGTTGGCAGCTTCCTTTCTCCTTATCTTCTTCTTCTAAGTTGGCAATTGAGTGTTTTAGTTGATAACCTCCTTATCTTTATGTTTTTCCAAGTCAAGATTTGCAACCTATTTGACGAGGGTTTGAATTATAACAAGCATGATAGTACCAATGCCTGGTAATTTTCTTCTACCATATCACTATTGATGCCTAGTCCCTCATATGGGTGAAATTGCTCATTTCCCCATGAGAAGATCCGATCAATGGTGCCAAAACGGTTATGCCGATATTTTGGTTTATCCTCCCTTTTTTCCACATCTTCACTGGAGGTTCGCCTATTGAGGGGGACCTCAAAACCAAAACTGAACCCAGTCCAGAAGAGTCACCTATTGATTTCTCCATTTTTTCAATTAAGTTCGTGAGAGGCTGAGAACATAAATATGCAACTAGGAGGAAAGAGAAATTATCCATCTTGGTTGAAAGCGGTTAATTTCAAATGGTTGAAAGCGGTTAATTTCAAACTTCATGGAATAATTTTGTCGTGGAAGAGCCCGTGAACATGAAGGCTGCCGGTCATACATAAGTCCCAAAGTGAAATGGATATCTCTCCGATTGATGCGTGTAGTGTGTTTGAAGAAGAGCGCCATGACTCACAAAATGCTTGGAGAATATACTTGTCTTGATCATATCGGTGGACAACTAAGAATTCTCATTCCATTATATCTACTAGCCCAGAATCCCGTGCCAAGCACGGGACTGTTTATTGACAGTAATTTATTTTAGTAGTTTTGAAATGCATAATAACATATATAGCACAATTTTATTATTTTATGGTTATTTCATCAAAGACGGTTACTTTAATTTTGGGCTTGAACTTGCTTGTAATAAAATAAATTAACCCTTATGGTGAAATATCAATAAGCAATGTTCTTGTATATATTTTTTAATTTTGATTTGGTAATTATGTAGATGAACAAAAATTAAAAGTTCATTTAGTAAACAAAAAAGAAAAAGTAAATTCTACTGATAAAGATATGCGGAGAACATATTGAGATTAATTTGCTATTGCGCAAGACATTTTTATTATTTTCTAAGCATCTTTTAAAAATAATTTCGACCTTAAATGGGTTGCGCATAACGTTAATTACATATTAGTTTAATTTTGATATATATTTGTTTATAGAACGGTTATTTATAAAAGTTAATCAGCACGACTTATTAAGTAAGGACGATGTGCCACTTTTAAAAGAAAATGTAATCCACCAACACGACTAATCAAGATCTCGTAATAAGAAAATTATTGAACAAAATTTAACAAAGATTTCATAAAGTATACAATAAGCATGCTTACTAAGTAAGAATATTTATCTTTAGAGATAATAAGGTTTTCAATCAAAGTTTTAGTCTACATTCATCATGACATAACTTATATCTTTTTAGATTTTTCATGCAATTCTATTCAGAAGTGTAAAAGTTAACATAAAATCATAAATGGTATATTGCTAATGCAAAATTTATAATGCTTAAGAGTTTAATTACTCACAATAAAAATACCATAGAAAAAATTGGTTCAAAACTTTTTCAACATAAATTAAGAAATATGAATCTGAAATAGCACCTAATTTTTCTTATTAAATATATTAAGTAATTTTTGTTTTACAGGTTAATATTTCATGTAAAGAGCTTTCGATATATAATATTCAAATAAAGTCATAATAGTTACTATATTGGTTAGAAAATTTTAAATATTTCAAATTGATTTTTGAATTGCATAAGGCTTATTATTTAAATGTTTACTATATTTATCAATTTATTTAATTGCCAAATTAAGGATCCTATTCAAAATAATGTTTGGAGATCTTTAACAACATTAATATGTTTAACCTTAGTTTTATATTATTATTATATTAGAAACACATTGTAGAGATGCGTCATGAGTTATCATTGCATGTCTCACATCAGCTATTAGATATTATAATTTAGGATCCAGAATCAAGCTCGTGTAAGTAATAAAAATATATTAAAAAGTTATAAAAAATGTATTAATGCTACCACATTAAAGAAATAAAAAGAGATTAACATCTTATGAAAAAAAATCCACTTCTGCTAAATCTATGATTGTTGGTAAGAAATTTTTAATAATTTTTTTTGTAAAAGTTTCAAGTAACTTGTCAAGATTATATTATTATTAAATTCTTTTAGTGGTTCAACCTGTAACTTCTCAAAACCAAGTCTCTTAGCTTCAAAAGTTAGGTTAAGAGTTCTTTATCTTTGGAATCATAAATATAATAATCCCTTCTTATCTTTTTGATGAATAATCATTATTTCAAGAAATCACCAATTTATTAAGATACGAATATGACATCCAGTTTTTTCGTCTCATACACTTCTAAAATTACAGTCTTGATTAATTAGATGGTCATGAAATTGTTACAGAATTTTTGCATAGGTATATATATTTGCTTTGGTTCATTTAAACTGTAAGTTTAAAGTATAATGAGTAGATTATGTTACAGTGCCGTCGCTAGATTTTTGTATTTTTTAAGCTTCTTTTTTTTACATCGTCAAGCGGTATTGTTCTTTCAACTTACAATTCAAAGGAATTAAAGCAAACATACATGCGTATGCAAATATTACGCAAAAATTGCATGACAATCCAATCAAGGTTTTAATAGTCAAATCAAAACCTCATACGTAAATACGTCTGTAGCATAGAGTATAAACATTGTACAATTGATATTTATAAGGTTTATAAATATCGCGGCAATTATGCCACGAATTTTTCAAAAATAAATCGTAGTAAAAAGTTTAACCAGTTTGGTGGTCGTCATGTCTTACTTAAAAATGCTGACTTATAATTTGTTTATAAAATCTATATATATCATATTATTAACGATGACTATCTTATGTGTGTGTGTGTGTGTGTAATGGTAGGACATTTAACTTAATTAGAACGTCATTTTCCCCCCTTTTAAATCTAATATGTTATTTTTGTCTTTTTTCAATATATGAATTTTTATATTCATATTAAAGAGTTTTTTAATATACAATATTGTATGGATTAGGTTGAGTTCTAAAATATTTAGAATTAATTTTTAAATTATACAACCCTTATTATTCTTGCCAAATTAATCAAATTTAAATCAAAAAGCACCTATCAAAATCATTTTTAGACCTTTTTTTTTTCTTTCTAAGTCTCGTAAGTTGTTTAATCTTAATTGTAACATTAATTTTTCTTCTAAATCAAAAGTATTAATTTGCTTTTATATATATGTGTGTGTGTTTTTATATTCATATTGGAGAGTAATTTTAAAGATACAATAGTTAATATTAAGTCCTAATAAGTTAATATAATGATAAGGTTGAGTTTTTGAATTTTAAGGACATAATTATTAGAAAGAAGTTTTAATAGATTAGTATATTGATTAGGTAGAATTTTAAAATGATCGATCATGTTTTTAATCTAAATCTCATAAGTTATTTTTTTGGGTCTACGGATTTTAATTTTCATATTAGAAACTTTTAAGAACATAATTGTCAAAATAAAGTCTTAATATATTAGTATATTAATTAGGTGGAGTCCTAGAATGATTAGAATTAGTTTTCCAATTTAATTTGTGCTTTAATTCGAAAGTGGTATTTTTGTTTTTATAGATATGATTTTTTATATTCTTATTAAAAAGTTGTTTTAAAGATACAATTGTCAATATGAAGTCTTAATAAGTTAGTATAATGATTAGTTTGAGTTTTAAAATGATTAGAATTAGTTTTTAAATTTTAAGGACATAAATTTTCAAAAAGAAGTATTAATAGATTAGTATATTGATTAGGTAGAATTTTAGAATGATTGATCATACTTTTTATTCTAAATCTCATAAATTATTTTTTGGGTCTATGAATTTTAATTTTCATATTAGAAAATACTTTTAATGACATAATTGTCAAAATTAAGTCTTAATAGATTAGTATATCGATTAGGTAGAGTTTTAGAAGGAGTAGAATTTGTTTTTAAATTAACTTTTCTTCTAAATTGAAAGTATTATTTTCATTATATATATATATGAGTTATTATATTCATATTAGAGAGTAGTGTTAAAGATACAATAGTCAATATTAAGTTCCAATAACTTAGTATAATGATAAGGTTGAGTTTTAGAACGATTAGAATTATTTTTTGAATTTTACAGACATATTATCAAAAAGAAGTCTTAATAGATTAGTATATTGATTATGTAGAATTTTAGAATGAATAGAATTGATTTTTAAATTAAATAAGACTTACTAATATAGAAGTTAATTAATCTTAAATAATGAGACGATGATCTGTCATATAAAGAAGCGATGATGTGTCGCGCAAAGAAATTATTAATGTGTTTCTTGCTTCGCTTATTATATATTATATAGATAATGAGATGATGATGTGTCATATAAAGAAGCGATGATGTGTCACGCAAAGAAGTTATTAATGTGTTTATTGTTTCGCTTATTATATATTATATAGATCATCGCCTGCTTCACTATGACACGCTACCGATACAAAAGGGAGCTTGACAAGATCTACAGCATTGCCGCTGATTACACAGAGACAAATGTAGTCTTAGCAGCACGTTCTTCTATCCTTGCAACTTGCACGTTGGTTATTGGCACCTCCTTATGTGCGCATTTGGTATTGGTGTACCATCGTATTCGCCTTCTTAATGTGCTTATTTGATTGGTTCCATCTCCCCTTAACATTCTACAGCGAGTCTGCTTCGTTTTTGACCGACAAAGATGTCTTATCTTCTTAATGAGGAGGTTAGGTGTATCTTTGAGACCCGGCCTCGAACTGTCAAGGGCTTGCTCTGCTGCTTGTAGAAAATTTGTACAGACTCGTGTAGCTCCGATAGTAATTGGCTTTAGATCCATGCATTCAGTGCTTTCCCTTCCCTGTTTGGTGTTCGGCTATTCCTTGATTCGAAGCCTTTACGTGTAATCTGTATCATTATTAAGGGAAGATACGCTTAGGGTGAAGCTTTTTTTTGGACTTTTAATTTTAGCCATGTACTACACTTCAACTTCTCTCCATCAACAACTAATTAATAAAATGGTAAGAACGCTATCTTACATGTGAAATTATATTTCTCATCATTTTATCATCACCTCTCCACAAAGTAATAGCAAGTTACAAGTTGGTTACAATTTTAAAATCTGCTAACTTTACTCAATTATCAAGTCGTACATCGTCGTCCTCACTTTTATTACTTACATACTCTATCTTTAGGTTTTATGGTAACTGTAATCCGGGAAGGATATATTTAAGCGACGCGACATCGTAACAGTGCATGCATGTTATCAATCGTTCATACTTTATGCAACGCATGTGCCTGTAGTCATTAATAACTTGGGCTAATTACACTTATGTCCCTGAGGTTTGGGGGTAATTACATGCGATGACACAAAATTTCAAAATATAACATACGTGACCAAAAACGTTAAAAAAAAGTAACACTTTTATCCAACCGTCAGTATTCCGTCCAAAAAGTGTAATTTTCGTCATTACGTATTTTGAAAATGGCAATACTACCCCTGTACAGTAAATCGTGAATAATTTGATATTCTAATTTTTTCTCTCCACAATTTAAAACCTAAATCTGAAGTCACCGCCGGTAGCCCCCCTCCGCCGCCCCACGCCGCCAGCAGCCCCCCTCCCCCGCCCCACGCCGCCAGTAGCCCCCCTCGCTCCACCATACTGCAGAACCACCCCACCACGCCGGCAAGCCCCTTGGCAAACCCAAGCTGCCGAGACGCCTCCGACAAGCGCCTTGGCAAACCCACGCCGCCAGCAGTCCCCCTCGCCCCACCATCCTGCAGACTTGCCCCACCACGCCGGCAAGCCCTTGGTGAGGGAGGGAGGAAGACTGAATGGGAAGGAGACAGATTTGGCCCTTGCAATGACGGCGATCGCACCGGTGGGCGCGATGGTGCAAGCCCATCATGGTGGTGATGGCGCTGCCTTGCTGGTGGTCACGGTGGTGCGCATCTCGAAGGAGGAGGTCGGTGTCGCGACGTAGCTCGGTGATGCTTGCGATCTCGAACAGCGCGGGGTACGGAGGTAAGTCGCGGCGGTGATGGTGGCGACTGGTATGGCGACAGGTAGATCGGGAGTGAGACCGCGATCTTGCTGCGCCGGTGCCTCGCCGGAGGGCCTGCTACTGCGCTGACGGTGATCGGGCCTCCTGACGCTGGGCGGAGATGGATTGCCTTGGGTTTGGTGACGGCATTGACTTGGTTGCTATCGGAGAAGGGGGTTGTGGGCATGACAGGGTGGGCGGGTGACGGGGAAGGGGGAGGCAGACGACGTGCGGGTGGGGGTGAGGGCGGGTGTGTGTGGGTGCTGGGTGTGGGGAGAGGAAGAAGCAGACGACGTGGGGGTGGGGTGGGGGCACGGGGGGTGGAGGTGGGGGTGCGCGGGGAGAGGAAGAATAAACAGTAAATTAAGTGGGTAATTTATTTAAAAGTCAGGGGCAATCAAGTCTTTTTGTCAAAACCGTTAAGTATTTTTGTATTCCGTTTGTCAATAGACATAAGTGTTATATTTTGAAACTTTGTGTCCTCGCGTGTAATTATCTCAAAACCTCAGGGATATAGGTGTAATTAGCCCTAATAGCTTTTATGCAACCGGAAAATGCCAATTTGTGGTATATGTCGTTGTTCGTATGTTTTCACTTCACGCAAGGTGTACCCTAGTAAAATAACCACTTCAAGTGATGTGAGGTATAGCCACAGATTCACGATGCAAGTTGCATATATATATATGGTCAAATGTCTCGAAAAATTAGGATGGCTTACCCAGTCTAAAAACAACCATGGAACTAGGGAACTAACAACCATAAGAAGGAGAAATATGCTCAAGACCTCTAACATGTGGCCCTATATGTGTTCATCCTCTCCTATCTGTTTTGTGTTACTAGCGAAGTGCAAGATCCACTATATTTTGGCTACCTATCAGAAGAAAAGATGGCAAGCTTGAAAGTAACTGTAAAATGCACTGCAGCTGCGGCGACGGGTGCCAAAGGAGTTTGGAACCACAGGAGTTTGGTTTCTGCTGCAAGACCTTTGCAAAAAGTGAGCCTCACTTTTGCTAGTCTTCTCATTGCCATGTTTAATTTTCCTGCACCACTTCAATATTACTTGCTTGCCATGGTAAGTTATTCAACTTGGTTGTGGCTGCACTTTTCGCAGGTCATGATAGAGATATAACAGAATGGTTAAATTCATTTTAGCTTAATAATCAGAATAGAAGTTAAATTTCATTGAGACACCCTTGTTGGAAACTGGATTGCGCCTTTTTGTCTCTTAAAATTGGGAAGTGGGGTTACTTATAGCTACATATGGGACATCGACATTCCATTGTTAGACTTCTGCCAAATGAAAACACTAGACACGCAGAGGGAAAAAAAAAGGCAGAGAAGGAGAATTACTCTTGCAGATGCTATTTTCAGCAAAAAAGGTTAGAGGAACATGAATAAAAGTTTAAGGTTCGTGGATCACATTACAGAAAACACGTCTACTACAAAAATGGAGGTGCTTAGGAGCTGTAATTATATTGGCCAAACTAAAGCAACTGAATGAACAATTATTTTTCTTAGGAATTTACTACGGAGCAATATTTCAAGCTCAAAGCGAGGTGATGGTCAAGAAGTGTATTCACCAGGATATCACAAAGCTAACAGAAGGTCTTCAGAATATTTAAACGTTTTTCATGTTTGCGTTATGCTATTAATCTATGGGAGTACTTGAATGTGGAGTGATGTACTAGTAAAAATAATATCCGTTGTTAGCGTTTGGGTATGGCTGTGGGCATTATTCTGATTAGGACTATGAGATTTTTGTTGTAGGGTAAAGTCTCCTGCATGGGAAATCTCTGTAAAACTTTTGTGCTGATCACTTTATGATGTTTCTTTATTACAACCAATTCTCAAAAAAAAAAGATGTGATTTTTGTATATGTAAGCTTTTTAGTATGGGTATTATAACATGCTGCATCCGCTGAAAACAAAATTTTGATGACAATTATCAGGCCAAGTCCGATAACGAGGAAACCTGTCAAAAAGTAGATAAAGCAGCTGATGCAGTTACAGAAACGGCAAAACAAGTAAGTCTTGCGTACCTGGTTCAGTATGTTAATCGTAAGAATCAGGCAAATGGAGATGCTATCTCTGATTGCTTTTCAGCTGTAGCTTTCTCAGTGCCATTGTTCTTACATGTGCATTATGGAGTAGAAAACAAACTTTCACCTTCTAATGGAATGTGTGATACACGCATTTTCCTCAACTAGATGATGCTCTGATATAGCCACGATAGGTAAATGAAGAAGTACGTTCAAGCCGCTAAAAGTTACATTGTGAACTCAGGTGTCTAAAACAGCGGAAGTGGTGACCGGAAAAGTATCAGAAGTTGCTGACAGTCTTAAGGGGCAAGGAGCAGACAGTATTATCAAAGTCGCAGCCGATAAGATCAAAGAGAAGGTCCTTGACAAGAAATAAAACTAACCCCCCATCCCCCACGCGCGTGATTCATGAAATTTGTTGATTCACGGCTCAATCTCTACAATTGACTATTGTCAGAAGTCGGTTTCTGCACAACATTCTAACGAAAGATGTCTGCACAACATTCTGACGAAAGATGTTAATATATTGGGTCAATGGATCCATTATCTGTCCACTAACAGATAATGTGTATTTGTTAGTCTGAATAATTATAGTTAATTAGAGGATATTTATCTCCTAAGTGTTTGAAGTAAATACATCTTTATCTCCTAAGAGTTTGAGGTAAAACCAGTCTCTAATTGTATCTCTATATAAAGGTTAGAGATATCCCAATAAATATACAAGTCATAGACTAGAGGTCATAACAATAACTCTCTCTCTAAAGCAATCACCAAGCTCTAGAATTTGGTTCGTGGACAAAGAACTCAACTCTAGTAGCCGTTTTCGTACCTGCGAAAAAGATCAAGCGTGTTGGAGGCTCGTCACAACAAGGATCTTACGTCGAAATTTTTTCGGAGACTTCGTACGGTATGTTTCCGAACCCATTATGTTACGTGGTAGCACATTAAATCGTTTCAACATTGGTATCAGAGCGTGATTACTTGTTGATTCGCCTCTAACATGCTAGAATAAATTATGTGCATGCTGCGATTTTTTCCGGATACATGAATGAGACTCATTATTAAAATTCAAAATTTTTTGAGCATATTTTTCTGAAAAATAATTATATAGTTTTGTTCTCCTATGGTTGAGGATGAACTCCGTAAAATTTCGTGATTTTTTGGATGCATGGTTTGTGAGAAATCACAATTTTATTTTTCAAGAAAACTGTGATTTTTTCGAGTTTTGGAACTCAAATTCGGAGCATGATATTCAGTTTTATCATGATTGGTTGGTACATAATTAATCTATGTCGTATAAGCTTTTTAACGATATATGGCACGCATTATTTGGCCTAAAAACGAGAGAGATATAGCCTTCGAAAAATAGCCTCGCGACAAGGCGGCGGCTGTGCAAATTAGGGTTTTAAAGAAGAAGATGAACAGTGCACGCCACACGCTAAAGTCGAGCCATAGCCGCCCCCACGGACATAAGACCCACGCCACACGCGAAGCCAGCCACTCGCCGCACGCGCGCCGAGCAAAGCCGCCACGCGCGTTCACACGCCATAAGTGGCTGCTGGAACGCGGGTGCCACGCGCCACACGCCCCACGCGCAGAGTCCGTCCACGCTCCCCCACGGGCGCGCGTGCATGTCACGCGCCTGTTCAATCAACCCAGATGCTGCCCCACGCGCACGGCGGCTCGTGGCAGCGCGTGAGGCCTGTTTTCTGGCTTATGTTCGTCACCGCCGGCAAGTGGTGGTTCGACTTGATTTTTTAATATTTCCTGTAGTGTTAAACTTACCTTTATACCCTTTGTGTGTATTCTGTTTAATTTTTAAACGACTTTTTGTATAGAAATTTGTTTCATACACAGAATTTTTTCTATAATTTCAGAGGGTATAATAAGGTTAAATTCTTTGTTTGTCAATTTTTTAAAATTTATCTCTCATTTTTTGGCCATTTGAAAATATTTTTTGTGGTACTTTTGTGTTCTAAAAAATACGAATAATGCGCAATTATTAATATTGCACTTTGTGAGCAGAAATAAATATTATGGAGAGTTATATGACATAGATGAATTATGTTTTATTTATTTGTCATGATTAGTGTTATGGTTTAAATATATTTTTTTGTACTTTTGGCAAACCCACACTTTTTAAAACCCAATTTCAAGACATTTACGCCCGTTTTCCTTGGAAGGAGAATGTGGCCTATTCATCCATTTAAATTACCCTTTAACTTGTTATTAGAGCATGCTGGTTTTAGGTTAAATGGATGGATACTAGATTGACATTCTAAAGAAACTTATGTTTATGTGTTTACTCTTGTTTTAAGAAAATTCTTTTGAGAATAATGTGCTGTGCAGCATCTCTATTTATTTTATTGGAGTAGTTTGTAGTAGGATTCTCAAAGATGTTGTATTATACTATTTCCTTGTATATTTCCAGAAAGCCTTGTACGGGAATGTAATTTCGTACGCACATTATTCAAGTCAGAATTTTCTTACCATAAGTTATTAGAATGCCAATGGGACTCAATGGAGTCCTTGCACACTTTATTGCATGGTACACTTTTTATATTGTTCTAAATTATCATGTGGATGATTTATTATATTGTCGCTTATATAATGATGAAATTTATTGCAAAAAATTACTTGAAAAATATTTTTCCCAACTCACATACATGGGAGATGATTACGAGCTTAGCAAATTTTTGATTTCATGATGTGAGGAAGGATTATGTTTTTCATTTGAATTTTTTGAAATAAATAGAAGGATGTATAATTAATGTTTTTTTCCTTGCGCAATCTAATGTAGTGAATATAATGGCCGCCAAGAATGTCATAGCTGATCTCGTTAAAGGTGAGAAACTTAACAGAGATAATTATGACGTTTGGCACAAAAAGATGAAAGTCATGCTGAATGAACAAGAGCTCAAGGAGCACTTGACCAAGGAGATGGTCGCGCCAACTGAGGCGCAACCCCTAATAGACCACACTGCCTACTAGAAATGGAATCAAAAAGATCGTAGTGCGCGCTATACCTTGTTGAGCAGCTTGTAAAATGATCTAATTGGGCAGTATGATGAACTTCCAACTTGCAAAGCTTTATGGGAGCAACTCAAGTTCTCTTTTGGTGGAACCTCAACTACGCGGCTTCGTAGCCTTGTGATTAAGTTTGAGGAGTACACAAAAGACCCTAAACATACCATGAATGAACATCTAAGGATGATGTCCAATATGATTGGTAAGCTGAGGGATGCTGGACATGCGCTCACAGATGAGCAGCAAGTCAGAGCTGTCATAAGGTCCCTTCCTGCCTCATGGGCCAATATGAAACAGATATTGACCCATAGTGAAAACATCAAGAATTTTTCTGATGTTTCACAGCATGTCATCCTTGAGGCTGAGACTTGAGATGCTGATAAGACCCTTGCTTATGTCGCCCAAGGGGGATCGCGCAATGCAAATGGCAAGCGCAGAAGACAAAGTAAGAAATGTAAGAAAGGTGAGGCTAGCACTTCTGCTCCAAAGGAAGGAAAAATGAAGAAATGTAAGAGAGGAAAACGTGGTGGGAAAAAGGATTTGTCTAAAGTTAAATGCTTCAACTGTCAACAGAAAGGACACTTCGCTCGTGATTGCACTGAGCCGAAGAAGGTACTTTCAGAATCTCTCTCTTAGTTATATGTTTCTCACATGTGATGGTTGCTCATTCCCAACCTGTGTGGTTTGTGGATACAGGTGCAACAAAACATGTAGCGCGTGATCGAGAGGGGTTCGTAGATTATCACCGGATTACAGCGGGTAACAAACATATCTTCATGGAAAACAATAGCTCCGAAGAGGTGCTAGGGGTTAGTTCTTACCGGCTCAAGTTGCGCACTGGGCGCACATTGATTCTTGAGAATGTGCGATATGCACCCACTGTTCGGCTTAATCTACTTTCAGTTACTGCTTTATTAGACAATGGTTTTTCCTTTATTTTTAAGGTAATAAGTTGGACATCTTTTTGGATGATGTTTTGTTCGGACATGGTTTTCGCGTGGATAGTCTTTTTCAATTGGATTTAATTGATTCTCAGTCCTCTTATTCTTATATGGTGAATGATAATATTGTGAATGATTCTACCACCTGGCATGCAAGACTGTGCCACATAGGCCAAGATAGAATAACTCGTTTGGCTAGAGAAGGCCTTTTTGGGCCCACTCGCAAGAGTCAATCTATAAACATGTGAGGCTTGTTTGGCCGGTAAAGCATGCAGGAAGCCTTTTTGGAAAGGCTGTGAGAGCAACTCAGCCACTTGAGCTAGTTCACTCTGACATATGTCGACCTATGAGTGTAAAGGCACGCCATGGCGCCTCTTATTTCCTTATACTAATAGACGATTATACGCGATATGGTTATGTGTATCTGATATCTCACCGCTATGAAGCTTTGGACTGTTTCAAATGTTTTGTAGCTGAGGTTGAGAATCAGAAGAGAAGAATTTAAAAACTCTTTGCACTGACCGAGGACACGAATATTTGTCAGATCACTTCAAGAAGTTTTGTGAGAAAAAAGGATACGCAGGCAACTTACTATTCCTAATACTCCACAACAAAATGGTGTTGCGGAAAGAAGGAATAAAACATTGTTAGGTCTATGATGGCGCAAGCAAACCTTCCAATAACTTTTTGGGGGGATGCTCTTTTGACTGCAGCCTATATACTTAATCGAGTGCCTTCACAATCAGTTAAATCCATCCCATATGAGCTTTGGATTGGCCAAAAGCCAAATTTGGATAACTTGCGCCCATGGGGCTCAGCAGGTTATGTTCACAGTACTTCTCATAAGTATGGGAAACTAGGGATATGTGATGTATGGTGAACATCCAAATGGTGGAAAGACTGAAATAAAGTCTCGTGATGTTGATTTCATAGAGAATGATTTTCCTAGCATTGGAGCCGTAAGTAAGAATCTTGACCTCTATGAGTTAGAGGAAGTTGAAGCCACTTTACCATCTCCAAGCGAAGGTGGGGGATTAGTTCATCATCCTGTTGTCACTGAAGATAGTATAAGTGATCTTCAACCTAGTGGGAGTATCCTAGATAGTGGGAGCACACCATCAGGTCAACAAGATTCTCAACTGCGTAGAGGTGCACGAGGAAGAGTTCCACGTCGTCGTTTTGAGATTGACGGTGAAATTCTTATGTGCACTCCAACTGATGAAGATGAGCCCACTTCTGTGGAAGAAGCCTTATCTTCACCTGCTAGTAATGAGTGGATGGCTGCAATGAAAGATGAGTTGAGCTCAATGGAAAAGAATCAGATTTGGGAGTTGATTGACCTTCCGCCAGGGCGCAAGACTGTTGGAAACAAGTGGGTTTTAAAATTCAAGCACAAGGCAGATGGGTCAATTGACAAGTATAAGGCAAGTCTTGTGGCGAAAGGCTATTCCCAACTGAGAGGGATGGACTATGAAGACACTTTCTCCCCAGTGGTGAGATTTACTTCAATTCGCCTGATCCTAGCTATTGTCGCCCAACAGGATTTAGAACTTTTCATATGGATGTTAAGACTGTGTTTCTCAATGGAGAACTAGACGAAGAGATTTATATGGCTCAACCTGAGGGTTTTGAAATCAAGGGACATGAGCGCAAAGTTTGCCGGCTTAAACGTTCTATATATGGTCTCAAACAATCGTCTAGGCAGTGGTACTTTAGGTTTCATCATGCCATTACCTCTATAGGTTTTGAAATGATTGAACAAGACCATTGCGTTTACGTAAAACGATCCAAGAAAAATATTATGATCCTTTCTTTGTATGTGGATGACATTCTTTTAGCTGGGAATGACATGAGTTCCATTGTCGACACTAAGCAGTGGTTGTCCTCAACTTTTGAGATGAAGGACATGGGAGAAGCTAATTATGTGCTCGAGGTTAAAATCGTACGTGATCGTCTAAAGAGACTTCTCAGTTTGTCTCAAGAGACATATATCAAGAAGGTCATTGAACGATTCCGTATGCATAACTCAAAACCCATAGACACTCCAATGGACAAGGCGTGTACTTTAAGCACAGACCAATGCCCAAAGAATGATGAGGAAAATAATCGAATGTCCAAATTGCCTTACGCGGCTGCAGTAGGAAGTCTGATGTACCCTATGTTGTGTACGCGTCCAGACATCTGCTATGTCGTTGGAATGGTGAGTCGTTATCAGGGTAATCCTGGACCCGCTCATTAGAATGCGGTTAAGAAGATTCTTCGATACTTACGTGAAACCGCTGATCTCGTCCTGTGTTATCATGGGAAGGCCAAACACATAGGCCTTCGTTATCACTTCATTAGAACTTTAGTTGCGCAAGGAGAGGTGACCATAAAGCATATACCTACTGGCAGAATGGTGGCTGATCCTTTGACCAAGCCTATTGCTAGAGATGTTTTCCTTTCTCACATTAGGAGTATGGGACTACGTAGGTTTTGATATGTTTATGGCATCTTATGTACTTGACATTATTTATTACATTAAATTTTTGTTCCTTGATTTGAGTTTATTTTGGAATGAATGGATAATCTTTGTGATTACATATACATCCTTGTTGAGAGTGTCACCAGGCTTGAATTGACCCACTCACACGGGTAATTCACCTTGGCGCTAAGATAGCGAGCAAGATGAGACATAATTGTCTTAAGCGCCAAGTGGGCGAATAAGATGATACAGCTTATAAAGCAAACATGTCGCCTTAGTTGGAGCTAAGATGAGACCTAAAAAGATAGGTCGATCATAGAGTATCTCCACAACTCTATGTAGCCTGCTTACAGCCGAATGTGAGATTTCAGGCAGGCACTATGAGAGTGACTGGGCTGAAAAACTCAGGTTAGGCGCTTGTACAGCGACTAGACTTAGATTCGTATGGCGTATTTTATTATACATTTATGTGACACGCCCTTGCGGGTTACGCCATAGCATGCAAATCATACTGCATGTGCTAAATGCAGACCGACAGTGGGAGTGACGAATGAATCCCTGCTTCGTCACTGTGTGAGCCACTTGGATCGAAATATTTTTGATTCTATATGGTACCCTTTTCACCTTAGACTATGTCATGAAGAGGATACTCAATGTCGCTACTTTAGCATGTACCCTTGGATCATGGATGATGCGGTCTCGCGGGGCATGTCTAGGAAAGCGGTTGGGTCTAATTGGAATGACATGAGGGCTTTGGGAAGAAAGTTCAATATTACATCATGTTGTGTGATTCATAGCCCGGGCGACTTTGTCGATTTTCGTTTCGATATGAGTCATGAATACATAACATATGAGAGGTTTAACACTGCTCATTATGAGGGATTTGAGAGTGTTTAATCTGGTGTAGTTGAACTATCTGGGGTACATACGAGATTTTTTGGGAGTGATGTATTGTGTTAGTTTGGTGATAACTTAATACAATACTCCTCAACTGGACATCCTTTCTCGTAGGTCGCACGTTCCATTTCCTGTATGAGGAGATGAGTGGACGAGAGATAAAGAGGGACTGTACGATTTATTTGCCCTGTGTGTGGGCGAGTGGGAGCTGTTAATAAATTGGGTCAATGGACCCATTATCCGCCCACTAACAGATAATGTGTATTTGTTAGTCTGGATAATTACAGTTAATTAGAGGATATTTATCTCCTAAGTGTTTGAGGTAAATACATCTTTATCTCCTAAGAGTTTGAGGTAAAGCCAGTCTCTAATTGTATCTCTATATAAAGGCTAGAGATATCCCAATAAATATACAAGTCATAGACTAAGTCATAACAATAACCCTCTCTTTATAGCACTCTCTCTAGAGCAATCACCAAGCTCTAGGATTTGGTTCGTGGACGAAGAACTCGACTCTAGTAGCCGTTTTCGTACCTGCGAAAAAGATCAAGCGTGTTGGAGGCTCGTAACAACAAGGATCCTACGTCGGAATTTTTTTGGAGACTTCGTACGGTATGTTTTCGAACCCATTACGTTATGTGGTAGCACATTAAATCGTTTCAACAAAAGACAACTCTTCTTCTTTAGTTGCTTATTATTTGGGTTGTAAACTGAATCTCTCTTTTATTGTGCAGAATTTAGTATAAAAAACGAGTTAACCTTAAAGAAAAAAGAGTTTCCAGCAGGCTCTTGCCCGGTAAATCCCCCAGTGTCCTTGGCCAATGATAGGGTCGGTGTAAAGCCCAGTGCGTGCATGAGGCTTTGGTATTACATGTATAACAGGCTCGTTGTGTGGTCCAGCGAGCACACACCTGAGTATGTGACAAACAGCTTGATGAGAAACCTGTATCTAGCTAGTAACACGAAAATGAAGGATTCTAACTGTTCATGATAACAAGAGCTTGGAATTTACTACTTGATAACAGAGAACATCAGACTTTCCTAGTAACTACTTACCACTTCCTCAAAAGAATGGAATAGAGACCAACTAGCACACCAAATTGGAGCTCGGTTGATTACTCCAACGACAACCCAAGCTTCCTCTTGAAACTCAAAGCTACGATGAAGTAACTCCTACCATTTCAAAAAGGTTGATTGTTCCAGAAACAACTCATTTTCCTACTTAAAGCTACATCAACGTACAGTATACTAGTGATAAAACACTAGGTTGCAACATTTGCCTGTGCAGAATGCAGCATTTAAAGACTATCATCCTATCCCAATTTGAACGTTATCAACACCATGTGAACTGTTGTGGTCAAGTGCAGCCAATTATTTATGGTACTCAACGGCGTGAAATAGGGAGTCCATAAACGTTGAGAAGTAGGTGGTATAAACGTCCTAAAATCCAGCGTTGAATCCAACCCCCAGAGTCCTAACTTACCGTCTCGTTGATTGGCCAATAGTATCACTTCTGGTAGTAATGGTTGGACCAGCGACCTTTTCGTCGCCGGGGCATGCTTTTGTAAGTCGGGCCTTACAAATTAGGGGCCGTTTGACACACTTTTTTTTCTGTTCTTTTTTGGCCCACTTTTTTTTTGGCAAAAGCCTATAAAAGTTGGGGTGTTTGGTTTGGTTCTTTTTTTAAAAAGGGCCCAAGAGTTTTTAAACTCTTGCCCATTTCTGAAAAAGAGCTTGCACCTCTTTTTTTTGTGCTCTTTTTACGCGGGGTTGAGGGGCTGGTTAAATGAGGTTGAGGCTTCGAGCCTCACTAGCAACATCTTTTCATTTTTTTGCTTTGGGTATAAAACCCTTCTTCACCTCTTTCTGTAACACCCCAGATTTTTTTTTTAATCAGGATACTTGTGCAAGTACGAATTAAATGTATTGTGAGTTTGAATTAAATAGTGGGCCTAAAAATTAATTTAAAATTTTCTTACTAGAAAGTGAGTTATACTTTTGGGATTAAATGACCCAATTTAAATTTGGGCTTTAGTATGACCCATTTATAAAGTTAGAGAATTTTAGGACATAATGCGTATTTTGCAATTCTTATTGTGTTAGGAATATAATTACATTCCTTTTAGGCTTATGACTTATGTGCAATATAATTCTTAGGAGCACACAAACTTCAGAAGAGCCTCCAAAGAATCTCTAGGAATAATACTCTTCAGATTTTGGTCATTACATTGAGGTACGATCTTATTTTAATATTGGGATTGAGGTTTGTGGTAAAAACCTACATAAGATAATGTGATTGATAGAGTCTAATAGAAATTTTTGGTATTATTATATTAGGATTTTTGATATAATTTGTTTGAGAAGATCAAGACTTGGAGTTGATTTACGCAATTCAGGTAATGGTTTTCTCACGCATTTACCCCATCTGAATTCTGATTATCAATCCGTTCATCAATTGATTTGTTGTTTAAAGAGATCTATTAATTCTTTAGAACCCTAATTACATTCTTGATCTTTACGCTAAATAGTTCTTTGTACTTCCGATTATTGACTTTGATTCGTGATCTTTTTGTTGTAAATCTTTGCGGCAAATTCAAAAGTCCGTAACTTTGTCGTTCTTTCGCTAATTTTAGCATTCTTACACTTTTTGAAAACCCCAAATAGTTTACTACAACTTTGTAGTTTTAGGTTTTCCGAAATTCAAAGTGATCGATATTCAAAAACATACTTGAACATTGTTATGCTAATATTTCTGCCAATTCAGGTCAGCCAATTTCGATTTGTTGTATCTTATTTGTTTCTCATTAGTTTTTAATGATATTGAACATTATGAAATCCTTGAAGAGTATTCTTCAACTTTGTAGTTTAAGGTTTTATCAGAATCCTTTTGGTTCTTGGTCAAAATTGAGTTTGAAAGTTATTTATCAGTGCAGACTTTTCTGTTTTTGACACTGTAAATCAGCCCACTTCGATTTGTTCTATCTCCTTTGTTTCTCATTGGTTTTTCATGATTCTAGACAATCTGGAAACCTTACAGAGTCCTCTTAAACTTCTTAGTTTCGTGTTTTCTCAGAATCTATCTATTTTCTGATTAAAATTCAGTTTGAAAGTTATTCATCGGTGTAAAAGTTGCTGTTTGACACTACAAATCAGCTTGCTTTGACTTGTTCCATCTTATTCGTTTCTTATCAGTTTTTGATGAACTTAGACACTACAAATTAGTAACGACTCCTCTTCAACTTTTAGACTTTGTGGTTTCTTAGAATTTGTTGATTGTATTGTTGAATTTAGCCCTTAAATAAAGCTATTTTGCGTAGAATCGCGTGAACGAAAATGACTTTGTTTGCTTCAAACTTTTGGTATTTATTAAGTTGATTTGGTATATATTTTTATAAACTGGTGAGCCATGTCACAGCGTATGTGACTTATCTATTTCTGACTTACCCACATGGATTGGAACGTGGGCTAGCTCAGCGGGATGAGCTAGAGATCGCGATCTAAATTTCTGAACATTGTCTCACGTGTCAGTGATGGCACATGTGACACATTTCTGAATGGCTCCAGTGGTTTTCGTCTTTGTACTCATTGAACATTTGAATTTTTATATCTGATCTATTTGAATAAGTTTTTGAACATATCTGAAGTATTATTGAATTCACTAGAGTCTTTTTGAAATATAAGTTATCTTTATCAGAACCTGTGAAAACGTTTCGAACTTAAATTTGTATTGTTTTAAACACATCGAAACCTTTTGACCCTTTGTAAACTTAGTTATATATGATAATTCCTTACCTTGAGGTTGTATTGTCTGCCGATACGAGCTATTTGATCTTATTGCTAATCTGATCTCTGAATTGAAAGTTAGTGCATTGGTTTTGGTATTCGCCATGCACCTTGGTATCGTACTTTATCATCTCCAAGTACTACTATTGATATAGCGTGCTTTGTACTCTGTGGGTGGGTGTGTGCGATTATCTTTACTGGGCTTTGTGCTCACCCCCCTTACTTTCAGGTTATCATGCAGTGTTTGGAGCTGTACAAAGGATTCTAAAGCATGGCTAAGTAAGAAGCTTTTTAGGGAAGTATTTTCCTTTTATATTTATTGTATCATTAGATTTGGCTTTAGATTTTATTTTGGAGCTCCATTATGAGTACTTGAGATCAATGTAATAGTTTTAAGCCGGAGTGACATTTATTGATGTTTCTTGGAAACTTATTCTTAGATGCTCTGATTACTCAATTTGAGAAACTTTTGGATATTTGAGATTTTTTGCTTTGTTTACTTGAAAGTAACGCTTCGAAAGAAAAATTGGGGCGTTACACTTTCATCACCATAGACTCCATAGCCTGAACAAAACCATTGGAGATGGGTGCGCCCAATTCCTAGGAATCGGTACCTTCCAAAATTGGCAGCCTCTTCCGATCTGCCATTGGAGATGGGTCTCATACAGTTGGGCTTGGTTGTTCTGCCGATCTGCCATTGTTGTGCCGGTCTTTGTGGGTTGTCGTAGTTTGTTGTGCGGTGGTGGGTGTTGTGAGTTGCCGGATGTGATGGACAGATTTGTGGGTTGCCGTAGGTTGTTGTGCGGTGGTGGTTGTTGCGAGTTGCCGGCGGTGATGGACCTGTGAAAGTGTTACCAAAATGGGTCTGTTTGGTGTCAAAGAAAAGGCCACGCTGCATCACCGTAAGACGCGGCCGAGCAAGACGAAGCCGTGGAATGTCCGCTGCAGGCCTGTCGATACTATTGTCGAAGCTTTGTCTCCTCCGGTGCCTATATCCGCCTTGACAGCCTTATTTGACAGCCGTATTTCTAGATTTGCCATCTTCAGACGAAGGCAGTGGGTAAATTAGGGTTAGTGATAGGCGGCGAGATGGTGCTCGGCGGTGAAGTTGGGGAGTTGTAACGCTAATATTGTTAGTTGTTATTGAACCAAAAAAATGTATATTAAAAAAAATAAACCCAAAGAGCTGTCTTGTCAAATGCTTGTTCTTTTCTATTTTTTTTTTAAAAGTCTGTCAAGCGGCCACTAGTTTTTTAAACTGGTGAAAAAAAAAACTAAAAATATTTTCATTTTTCTTTAAAAAAAAATTGAAACCGCAAGTATTACCAAACAGATCCTATTTGCCGTTTAGGGTACATGCAGAAGCACAAGCTCTCTAGTTGAGTACATCATAAACCTTTTTTTTTTGGCTGAAAAGTAACGTGACAAGTCCAAGGCACAGAGATTACTGGCTTGACGAAGCCTCGTAAGAAGTCCAAAGGTTGGTTTCTAGACATATAAAGAAAGTACAATCCTTCTGAGTTGACCACTCTTTTTAGAGCAGTCCAGTCAGACTTTTTTCTCGAAATGATCAAAGCTATCGGACCTAGAGGATTTGCAATTTCTCCACCGAATAATCTGCAACGACTGGTGGTGGTTAGGCTGTGGAAGAAGAGGCTCGCAGATCTGCTGCTGGTGGAGGTATCGGATGTGGTGGCGCGTGGGCGTGGTGTCCTTGGGACGCGTTTCCTTGCCTGCAGTGGACAGTTAGACAGACATGGCAAGTGGCAGCCTTATCTTTGTTTGTTCCGTTTAAATTCTTAAAAGGAGGAAAAAACACAAAAAAATAAGTAAAAATATTATATTATAATATAATTGTTGAAGTTTATCTTGTTTGTTATCTAGCCAGTTTGTTCACTTTCATATTAGGTTATTTTTATATGTTAATTTCGTACTGTGATGTCTAATAAATGAGATTATCATCCGTATATGTGCGTATCGATTTCATTGCCCTGTATGGGTTTTGTATAACTTGAATGCTTTGCCGTCCTCTTTATTACATAAGATAGATAAACTAGATAGATTTGGGAGATAAGCTTCAGATATGACACCCTTCAAGGAAGCTTGCCAATTAAGTTTGCCCAGTTGGTTGCTTTGGTGAGGTCAGATTTACTAAGATCAAGGTACGTGTCTTAACAAGGAAAGACGTGAAAGCCACTCAAATATGTTTTCGATTGTGATACCATGACAGTAGCTGAGATCAAGATACTGCAAGTTCGAATGTTTCCAAACTTGATAAGCAATGTTGCCACTAAACTCAAATTGGCTATAGCTAAACATTTCATGTGACTCAGTTCAAGCAAAGAAGAGCTAAAGTTACCTCCTAGGCCATGAAGGTCAAGCATGACTACATGACCGTTTTCGTTGCTACACTGGACTCGTTTCCGCTTGCAAAAGTCTTTCTTATAGTCTTCACTGCCACAAGAAGAGATACTATTCACAGAGCCTGCAGGTATGAACAAGTCTGTTTACCGCCTCGTTTAAATGTGCGGAGCGCTTTTCGCTCCCTCTCTATGCACTTCAATTTTGCAGCAGTGTTTCCATTCACAAGATCCATCAAATCAAAGTAAAAGCAGGACAACATATAAGTAAAGAAGTTGCAGAGACCTGCCACTTGCATTCATGATCATGATCTATGGGTTGCAAACACTGCGAAGCGAATACAATGGAGACCCATATGAGTACCTTGCAAATTATTGTATTGAAAAATGTCTACATCAAGATATTCTTTGCTTGGCCTTCATATTAAATACGTTTAGCAACCAAGCTGAACTTGAAATAAATTTTGTCAAATAAAAAAATTATCTTCTCAAAAAATATCCCGAGAGATATCTGTTAGAATTTGTTTTTATTTTATTTACAAATTCTAGTAGTAAAGCTTTAAAATCTTACTTTATTTTCTATATTTATATTGGTCAATGTAACCTATTATATTAAAATTTTGTCATAATTTTATTCATAATATTTTTTACCATTGTTATTTATTATGTGTGTAACCCCTAATCTTCTTCTACTATAAAATGAGACTACTCCTACTATCGAGAACACATATATCAAGACATATGCTTGATATTTTATATACTCTCTATATTCTATATACTTTGATTTTTGGGCAACTTGATCGGGCTAGTTCAACAGTCTTCCCGTAGACGCACACATAGAGAAGGCTAGAGAAGGCGACGCTGGGAGCCTTGGGTTTTATCTTGGAGGATTTATCGTTCGTTGGAACCCGTGCGTAGGGAGACGATAAAACTTTTAGGACAACGATTTTATTGCGACTCTCACAGGTCAGCGTTAATTTATTTTTATCTCTATATCTTGAAATTGCATGCTAGTTAAAGTACTTGACAATTTGTTTATATATATATATATATATATATATATATATATATATATATATATATATATATATATATATATATGTACATAATTGTATGCTTATAATATGTTTAATATATTTAGTTAGCAACAAGTTTTGATTATTTTCATGGTTAGATAATTATATGTTTTAGTCATATTGTGTGATCAATTGTTATGAGAAATTGATGTAGCAAATCTAAGCTATATTTTCCAACATTTCTAAAGGCTTTATAGTAGCTTTGATTTGTATATATTTGAGAAATTGAGTTTACAATTTTATTGTTTATGTTAGATTGCAATTTTGGGCTAAAATTTATTAACTTAGTATCACTGTTCATAATTTTTTAATTTACTAGCCATACTGTTCACGTAATTTACTGTTCATATTCTTGAGATACTGTTCACGCACTGTTCATTACTGTTCACGGTACCGTTCATATTGCTCACATACTGTGTGGTTGTTCACATACTGTATTGTTACCGTTCATACTGTTCACGTGCTATTTGTTATTGTTAATTACTGTTCACATAAAAAAATAAAAAAAAAACTGTTTTGACTTTTCAATACATAATTTAATTCCTTTTATTCGCTCTTTTTACTACTAAATTTTTTTAGTCAATTATTTAGATAAAGTATTGAGACTTAGCGTTTTTTGTTCTCACAGTTAGTTTTCTTTGCCTTAGCTATTCCTATGGCATCTTATGATGAAACCATCACCCTTAAACCCGAAAAATTTAATGGACAAAATTTTAAAAGATGGCAAAGACAAATGAAATATTGGCTTACAGTTTTAGGCTTCATCTCGGCTATAGAGGAAAACAATAGTCAATCTCGGGAGTCGAGTTCTTGGTATACTCCCGAACAAATTGAATTTCATTGCCATAATAGAATCCTAAGTGCTCTTTCGGATCGTCTTTATGATATATATCATGCTACAAAAAGTGCTAAGGAACTTTGGAATCTCTTACAAGGTGAATATGGTATTGATGATGCCGGTAGAGAACGCTTTAATGCGTCTACGTTTAACAAGTTTGTTATGGTCAAGGGAAAAGCAATTAGCAATCAAATTCATGAGTTTCAATACCATTTTAGGGCCGTTGAGGAGAATGGCTCTTAGTTTAGTGAGGATTATAAAGTGTCTTGCCTTATAGACAAACTTCCTCCTTCTTGGTCCGACTTTGCTAAAGGTCTTAGACATAAACAAGGAACCTTAACTTTGACCCAAGCTTTCAATTCCCTAAGAATAGAAGAAAAGCATAGGGAAAGCATCAAACATAAGGAAGTAACGTCGAACCAAGCTAATTTGGTGGAAAATAATATAACTTCAAACACACCACACCATCTTAGACCTAGGGGGAATAACTTTAGAAACAATAATAGGCGGAACACCCAAGGCAACAATAATTTCCATCAAAGAAACTGCCGCCACAACAACTTCCTAGTCAACCGTTTTCCTCAAAACAACAATAACCAACCCGCAAACCTTCCAAATCACAAGAATGAAAAGGATGCTAAGGGCAAAGGAAAGAAGAGACCATGTTACGTGTGCGGAAGGACCAATTATATAGCTCGAGATTGCTTTTACAAAAGGGTTGAGGAGTACAAGCCAAATGGTAGAAACCAAGGAGATCAAGTCAACATGTTGGTAGATGATGAACCTCTTATTAGGTTTGATCATAATCCTTGTTTAGTGAATAATAGTTATCAAAGTAATGATTGGTGGTTAGATTCGGGTGCTAATGTACATGTTTGCTTTGATCGTGGACTATTTAAAACTTATCAAAACTCAAGTGGAGGAAGCGTGACACTAGAAAATGATACAGCCGCACAAGTGATAGGAATTGGAAGAGTTGATTTAAAGATGACATCGGGAAAGACGCTAACGCTTAACGAAGTGCGGCATGTTCCAGAAGTCAGAAGAAATTTGATTAGTTGATCATCCTTAGTCCGACAAGGATACAAAGTTATTATGGAGTCTAATAAAGTTGTAATAACTAGGAATAATGTATTTGTCGGAAAAGGTTATGTTTGCGATGGATTGTTTAAACTAAGCATCTTGATCAATTCAAATGAAATTTCTTCTTTAGTTTTAAATGTTGAATCTAGCGAGAAATGACATGAAAGATTAGGACATGTAAAATATGGAAAGGTCAAGAGGTTGATGGATTTAAGTTTGATTCCAAAAGTAAATGTAGATACTAAACGCAAGTGTAAAATTTGTGTAGAAGCAAAACAACCTAGGAAACCTCACAAACCAGTCTGTAGAAATACAAGCCTTTTAGAACTTATACATAGTGATGTATGTGACTCAAACCGAACTTCTACTAGAGCAGGTAATAAATATTTTGTGACTTTTATAGATGACTTTTCAAAATATTGTTACGTTTATCTAATCAAGACCAAGGATGAAGTGTTTAGTAAGTTTAAGATATATAAGAATGAAGTTGAAAACCAACTAGAAAACAAAATAAAGGTCCTTAGGTCTGATAGAGTTGGAGAGTACACGTGGAATGAAATTAAGAATTTCTGCGAAGATAATGGGATAATACATGAATTAACACCTCCTTATTCACCCCAATCAAACCGAACATTGTTAGACATGGTTAATGAAATGTTATTAAACTCTGGTGCACCCGAGAACTTGTGGGGGGAAGCCGTCTTGTCATCTTGTTTTATACTAAATAGAGTGATTGTTAAGGATCATGACAAGACTCCATATGAGCTTTAGAAAAAGAGATCTCCAAGGCTAGATATCTTAAAAGTGTGGGGGTGTTTAGCTAAGGTAGCCATACCCGAACCTAAGAGAAAGAAAATCGGGCCCAAAACAATAGATGCCATATTCATTGGATATGCTCAAAATAGTTGTGTAGATAGATTTTTAGTTGTTAATTCTGAAATTAGTGAAATCTCAAATAACACTATCATAGAAGTTAGAGATACTACATATTTTGAAGATATATTTCCTTTTAAGACTAGGCTTTCTATCCAACCCTCTAGCTCTATAATCCAAGTAAGTGATAAGGTACTTCCTAGTAGCATAACTAGAGAAGTTGATCTCGAGTCTCCCATTGAACCTAGGAGAAGTAAAAGAACGAGGACGGAAAAGAACTTTGGGGAATGAATTTTCACCTATTTAGTTGAGGGAGAACCCAAGACTTATCAAAAAGTTATGTCATCCATAGATTCGCCTTTTTTGGAAAAAAGCAATCAATGATGAGTATCAGTCAATCATTTCAAAATAATACTTGGGTGTTATCTGATCTACCTCCTGGAAGAAAACCCATAGGTTGCAAATGGGTTCTGATCTACTTCCTGGAAGAAAACCCAGAGGTTGCAAATGGGTATTTAAAAGGAAGCTAAAACCTAATGGGAGCATAGAAAATTACAAAGCTAGGCTAGTAGCAAAGGGGTTCACACAAAAACAAGGGATATATTACTTTGACACATATTCTCCTGTAGCTAGAATAACCACCATTAGAACCGTGTTGGTGCTAGCATCTATACACAACCTAGTGATACATCAAATGGATGTTAAGACCGCTTTTCTAAATGGAGATTTAGATGAAGAAATTTATATGGAGCAACCTGAAGGTTATAAGGTCAAAGGACAAGAAAATAAAGTGTGCAAGTTAGTGAAATCACTCCATGGTCTTAAGCAAGCCCCTAAGCAATGGCATGAAAAGTTTGATAAAGTTATCCTAGGTTATGGGTTTAAGATTAATGATCATGATAAATGTCTGTATTATAAAGAGGATAATAGTGAACATGTCGTACTTTACTTATATGTGGATGACATACTGATCTTTGGGACTAATCTAGATGTTGTTAAGAATGTAAAGACCTATTTATCTAGAAACTTTGATATGGAAGATTTGGGAGAAGCTCATATAGTTTTGGGAATGACGTTAGAAAAAACTCATGAAGGGATCATATTGACTCAATCTAGTGCCATAGAAAATATGTTGAAGAAATTTGGATATTATGATACTAATCCTGTACCGACTCCATATGATTCGAGTATAGCTTTAAAGAAGAACTTGGGAGAACCGATATCACAATTGAAGTACTCTCAAATCATAGGATCCCTACTATATTTCACTAATAGGACTAGGCCTGATATAGCATATGCTGTTGGGAGACTTAGTCGATATACCCAAAATCCTAACAAGGAGCATTGGAATGCTTTAGAGAGAGTACTTAAGTATCTTAAAGGGACATTAGAGTATTCGTTATGCTATCAGGGGTTTCCAAATGTGGTGGAAGGATATAGTGATGCTAATTGGATAATAGATAGTTTAGAGATCAAATCTACGATTAGTTATGTTTTTACACTAGGAGAAAGATCTATATCTTGGGGATCTAAGAAGCAAACTATCATCTCTAGAAGTACTATGGAGTCTGAGCTGATCGCTTTAGATACAGCTTGTACAGAGGCTGAATGGTTAAGAAATCTTTTGCTAGACATACCTTTAGTGAATAAGCCTTTACCAGCTTTATCTGTGCATTGTGATTGCAAAGCTATTATAGATCTTATTAAACAGTCCCACACGAACAAAAAGATGAACAGACACATACAAGTAAGGTACAAGTGTCAAGGGACTAGTAAATAAAAAGGTCATATCTCTTAATTTTGTGAGATCTGAAAAGAATTTGGCCGATAACTTAACTAAAGGTTTACCTAGGAAGGTTGTATTTGAATCATCGAGGGGGATGGGGCTTAAGCCCATAGGGAGTCACCAGTGGGGGTAACCCAACCTATATGATTGAAGATCCCATGAAGAAGGTTCAATGGGTAGGAACAACCCGTAGAGCGTGACTTATAATGATAGCACTAATTTTACAGGAGAGCGTCTCCTCCCCATCCCTATGGTGATAGTGCTACTTTGTGTGATGTTAAGGAAGGGTTTTACCCTGAATGAGCCCGAGGCGGATATTTTCACGAGGTACAGTCACACGTACCCTTGGAGGACTCACCTAAATGAGATTAGTCATGAGGCCGCGATTGTGGGAATTGGGCTGATCCCTAAAGACTCTCATGAGAATCAAGATTAGAGCGCATGACCTTTAATAGCGCTACCCGCTATGAATCAAGCCCTATATCAATATTGCATGTGTGGCTAATTGAAGTTTGATCAAGGGACCTAATTCAAGGCATAATCCATTATGGCTCCTTCAAACGAAAAATTGTCAACACTGTGTAGGTTCAAGCTCGGAAGGCACCTACACCCATTGTGTAGTATAAAGTTGTTCATTCTTAAAATATTATTTTGATTTTTTAAGGTTTTAAACCGTTGTGGGGGATTGTTAGAATTTGTTTTTATTTTATTTACAAATTCTTTTAGTGAAGCTTTAAAACCTTACTTTATTTTCTATATTTATGCTGGTCAATGTAACCTATTATATTAAAACTTTGTCATAATTTTATTCATAATGTTTTTTACCGTTGTTATTTATTATGTGTGTAACTTCTAGTCTTCTTCTATTATAAAAGGAGACTACTCCTACCATGGAGAACACACATATCAAGACATATGCTTGATATTTTATATACTCTCTACATTCTATATACTATGATTTTTGGACAACTTGATCGGCTAATTCGTCAGTCTTCCTGTGGACGCATACATAGAGAAGACGACGCTGCGACCTTGAGTTTTTATCTCGGAAGATTTTATCGTTCGTTGGAACCCGTGCGTAGGGAAACGATAAAGCCTTTAGGACAGAGATTTTATTGCGACTCTCATAGGCCAGCGTTAATTTACTTTAATCTCTATATCTTGAAATTGCATGCTAGTTAAAGAACTTGACAATTTGTTTATATATATATATATGTACATAATTGTATGCTTATAATATGTTTAATATATTTAGTTAGCAACAAGTTTTGGTTATTTTCATGGTTAGATAATTATATGTTTTAGTCATATTTTGTGTGATCAATTGTTATAAAAAAATTGATGTAGTAAATCTAAGCTATATTTTCCAATAATATCTGCCACTTCTGACAGATTTCGTATATACTTGGGGGGTTCCCGTGACTCAAGGACGGATAACTAAGGAAAAATTCTTGCCACAATCGTGTAACAAACTGGCCTTGTGGAAAACTTAATCCCTGTCCTTTGCAAGACGAACAACCCCGATTAAAACGGTTCTTAATTCTATTCCTACCTACACGATGCAGTCTTATATGCTGCCTACTTGACACCTTAAGCAAAAACTTTCTTTGGGTTCAACTTGACACGGACAAGAAATGACATGCCCTAAATTGGTATGCTATCACTCGCCAAAAATCTGAAGGGGGCCAAGGTATCCATAGGACTTCTATCGCTAATCAAGTTATGTGTCTGAATCTGGTTTCACTATGAAATCAGATTTTACATCCAAATGAAGTACAATGTTAACAGAGTCCAGGACACAAAGATACAAAGAGAACCATGTTTTCACACGCTAACAGTCTCTAGCTCGTATTATCCATGTAGATTCGAAGTTGCCTGCCTTGCCATACTGATGGTTGCGGTCAAGTAGGTCCAGCCTTGAAAAGCGTTCAAAAGCTTGAAAGAGGCATATCTACACGGGTCACTAAGAAACGGAGTTCCACAAACACCGCAAAACCCAAAAGCGAATCCAAGCCCCAACCTGAAGCAAAACCTGGGAACTATAAGCTTATCACCATCTTCTTGATGGCATTTGTTCCATGTTGAAGTTCTATCTTTGCAAGTCCCAAAGTACTTCCTATATATACTCAGAGATCTGGAAGTGTTAATTGAGGGAAGCAATGCAACAGTAATATTAGGAAGTGACACCTCATCAAGTTTAACTACACGAAGGGAGGAAGCTTATTAACTCCATTTATCATTCTACCCAATTAGTTGCTTTCGGAGGTTCATCCAACTAAAATCAAGGTGTTTCAAAAGGGAAAGATGAGAAAGGCACTCAATGTTTTCTGTCGTAATATAGGTAATTTTGTAAAGGAACCAATAAACTCTGGGATTTGGTCAAAACCAAAATCATTAATACTGAGGTGCAATTCGAGGAATGAAGAGCTGATGTTACCTCCGAAGCCATGCTGTTGCAACATGACAATGTGACTGATTTGGCTGCTGCACCGGACTCCTGTCCATTTGCACCAGTCTTCCTTTTCTTCTTCACTCCCCGAAGAAGAGAGGTGGCCATCGTAATTTACGAGACCTTCTTTGAACTTGAGGAACGCTTGTCGCTCACTCTGTATGCACCTCATTTTGCCATCTTTAAATGCTGAAGCAAAGTTTCCGATGACAAGTTTAATGCAAATAAAATGCTCCACATTACACAGATAGAAGTTGGAGACATTTTGCACCCATGATGATTGCTGTCACAATCAAGTGACCCAATATGGACATAAATGTCCTAGTACTGTCAAACTCACTTCAATGGGAGCAGGAAAATTGTCAGGTATACACCATGACAGCTGATGAGGACTTTTGCAAATCTTAGGACCCCAAATTTAGTTTGTAGTAGTGCCACAAGTGTTTAGCCTGCCATCGATGACATGTTGCAGTAAACAACAAAGCTACCAGAAGGAGAGAGGCACTCATGGCTGGAACTTCTGCAATGATTTGAACTCGGTCCTAAGGAGCATCCAAGTTGCCTAATATGGTGGTACTTGACTCAAAATCCTCATTCGATCTTTTAGCATCTTATGACACGGCATCCTCATGCATATTCTCATTGGATCTTTTTGTACTTTATGAGACTGCGTTCTCAAACACTATCCTTTGTAGCATCGCAATCAAAATCGAGTAACCCAAAGAGGATAGAAGTTACCAAGAGGTCATGGGAGCAGAAAAATCTGATCATCAAGGTTGCAAGCATGATGAAGTAATCCAAAAAGGATTTAGAAGTTGCCATACTACAAGCCAATGGCAAAAAAGTTTTCAAATAGACAAGATAACCAGAGCGGACTTTTGAAGATGTCTACTCTGCCAGAGTCCAAATTAGCAGATACTAAACTAATAGAGAGGGCTAAATTATTTACCCCCACCTCTTCTTCCTATACCCACAACCCAATTGTCATGGTAAGGCTTGTTGGTAAAGAAATTGAACTTTTGGGCTTTCGGGCGACCAGCTAAAAGCAGACATGACAACCAAAAAGATGCAAATTCAGCGTTTTCCTATCTGAATTGCCAGTCTCTACTATCGATCACTTGCATTTTTTGTCTTTTGGTGACACCTAGTTAATCTTTGAGTAACATCAATTGGCTGCTTTACTGACGTCGGTCCACTAACCTCGATGTGATTTAACAAGTAGATGAGAAAGAGCAGCAATGTTTTTAGTGTGAAATCAGAACTAAGATCGAGCGATTGCAAATTGGGAAGTTTCAAAATACATGTGGAAGTTCCCTCCAGAGCAATGAAGGTCGGGCATGAATTCCATCGTAGCAGTCTTTATCATCTTAACTCCCCCAAGAAGTGAAAGTGCCATCAGAATCTGCAACACCTAGTTAAAGAAGAATATTCTTTGATATTGTTTCGGTAAGAACATGAGGCTTGCTTGCAGCTGTGTAGCATCTCCGCTTGCAGCTGTGTAGCATCTGCTACAGCCCTTGAATTAGACTTCCCAAAAAATGGATTTAATGCAGAGGAAATGTAGAACGACTAACAGATAAACAAGTTCCAGAGAAGCCCCACTCAAGACCATTATTTAGGGTCATGACAAAAAGCAGTCAAGATAAAACTATACAAGAACCCAATAAAGATTTGCAGATCATAACGTTCGCAAACTGTAATGGAGATTGCAATAGGTACAAATCATGATTCCAAGATATCTCTTTTTCTCCAAGACTATAGGGGCTTATCAAGATATATACACCTATGCAGCTGGCGGATGATCAGACACTGTATAACCTATTGAAAGCAATCACTGAGGCAAGGTTTTACATTTTAACAGCATCCAAGTTGCCTTTGCAGTCCTGCCATATCGATGGTAGTGGTCCCAATCTTCTGAGGCGTTCAAAAATTTTGAAAAGGCATATCTATATAAATCATTCAGGAACAAAGTTCCGCAAACACCTCAATATGGAAGACCAAATCAAAGCCTAAGTTCACGTAAAACACTGGGTTATAAGTTCATTACCATCTTCTTGATTGCCAACATCGTCAATGCCAGCAAGTAGCTTTTGTTGGATCTCCTGGGCATGCTTTCGTAGGTGGAAGGCTACAAAGTGAAGAATTCACATATATGGTGAAGCACTGAAACAATGTAGCTGAGTACTTGACTTATTGTTCCTGATAAATTGTTGTTACTCGACACTCCAAGATTAGTTTACTGGAGAAAGGCTCAGTGGAACTTCACTGGAGAGCACAATTCTGGACAAATCAAGAAAACTTAACCATCTCAATCGACCAACCTTTAAAACCTATAAGTCCTTAAGTTGCTTGATGAAAGGTTCAAAGGCAACCAGACCTACAAGACGTGCAACTTAATGAGGGATTTCTCCACTCGATTTATTGCCAGAAAGATCAAGGCTCTTTACAAGACCCCGTTATCGTACATTTCTCCTTTCCATTCCAGCAATGCAGTAAATAAATACTCACATCACAAAATGATGAACATCAGTCACATCATAACGAGATCGAGCATGCCAAAATTAAGAAGTCTTTTCCCCACCCTCTAAGTTATTGTCTCCTAAATCAACACGTCTCAACATTGTGCATTTCCTTAAGGAAGAAGGCAACATTGAGCATTTCCAATAATCGGAAGTCACAAGAGAAATGGTATAGACCAACGCGAGGGGAATTTCTATCATACATTCATATCCCAATTTGAGACATTTGAAGTTGAATATGCCAAAAGAATGCACATGAAAACATATACCATATACATTGAAGTCGCCTCTGCATCCTAGCGTTGTTCACGCTTGTGGTAACTTACAGCCAATCGCTCATGGTGCACAACACCATGAAAAAGGCAGCAGCTCCAAGGATCATTGCTGAATGAAATGCCAAAAACTTCCAAAATCGAACAGCAAATCCAATCCCCATGCAGCTGTTATAAGCGTATCATAGTCTTGATTGCCAACATCACTGACTGGTTGTCGAGGTTCTTTGTCTCCTGGGCATGGTTTCGTAAGTGGGAGCCCACAAAATCCAGGATTTCCCAGGTATGCAGAAGCATTGAAGCTCTGTAACTGCGTGCTTGATTGGAATTTTCCCTGACAAGTTGTTATCTGATAAGTTCAAGAAGTCGAGATTGGTTACTTGACTAAGGCTCTTCGGTCACCTACATAAGGTGTGAGAATTGACACTCACGCACATGTAGCTTGACTTTTACCTGCACTCTGCCATTCCAACTCAATATTTTGTTCTAATTCACCCTAATTGCCCTTAAGAACCAGATCCCACAAAATGGAAAATCGAGCAACGACGATCAAACAGCGAATGAAGAAATGAAATGACACAGTTGCGATTCTTGATCTCCTAAATGAAAAGGCAGTCCAATTAGTCACAAAGCCACCAGCATCTGGTTTAATGGTTGGTAAGTCATGCTGTCAATTTCAACAATTTCCAAGATCTCTATCATCCAATTCTCCGTACACATTGACATAATACCACATACATTTTTTGCAGAGAGAAAGGAAATTCTTTGTGAGTGAACAAGAAATGATCGCGGCCGATGGGTGGCAGATAGAATTATGCAAATTTGACATATCAACTAACCCTTATGCTAGAATAGTCTCTCTCTCTCTCTCTCTCTCTCTCCATTCCACATAAATCGCTTAGTTTGACTGTATACGCATATTAAAAATTTAATTTATGTATTGTATATTTCTCATTTTACTCTTTAGAGAGGGGGTAGAGAGAAAAATGAGTTGTTGGACAGTTAAACGTGAAGAGAAAAAAATATAATAAAAATATAAAAATACCTACAAAATCTTTCTTAATCTGGAAGTGATTAAATTTTTGTAGGTATTTTTACCATCAATCCACTGCTAATCACTTCCGTCCCACATAACTTGGTGCATTTTATGTGCGATGGAAGAGTAATTAGCAGTGGATTGATGGCGAATGTAGATTTGGTAAAATGCACCGAAATAAACGTAGTTTTTACTATGCTCACGAAGAATTTATGCATGGGAACAGTAAAAGGATAACAATTATAGCCTATTTGTGAGTTTTGAGAGGAGAGAAGAGAATACAATTTTCTTTCCTCTTGTTTGTGAGTTTAAGAGAGAAAGGAAAGACCACTAATCACGTAGGTCAGCTGGTAAGGGGTTGTCCTAACTTAACCAGAGGTCTCGATTTTGAGCCCTGGAAATGCAGCTGCGATAAAACTTGGTAGGGAGAGTTTTGCCGTCCATGTGGTTCTACCCGGTTAGGAGGTGTGAAAAACCTAATCACACTTTTGCACCAAAAAGAGAGAAAGGAAAGCGTCATTCGTTTCCTTTGTTTGTGAGTTCAGAAGAAAAGAAAAGAAAAGATATAACATTACATATATATATCCTTATACAACAGTGTGCTAATTCAAACAAAGACTTTAAAGTATGATCCTCACTAAGACATCAAGGACATCACATAAAATTTATACCATAATAATGTGATAAATCTCACGTCATCGATTAATGCCATAATAAGAAAACACACACAAACTACCCATGATTTGAGTACAAATATCCGACCATCCAAATCTAATTAATGTCAAACTAAAAACATAACAATTAGTCATGAGTCAACTCTAACACTCAAATATCATATTACTGACAATTTAAACCTCTCATCATTTTTTTTAACATGCACTTGCGCATCTCGGGTGGACAGCTAAATAAAGTTCTCATCGAAATTCTTACCTAAGATTACATGAGATGAAACTACCCACCATTTCTACCACTTCTTCTGTTGTTTGTAATAAATGGTATGGTAGGTTTTTATAAGGAACCTTAAGACCTAAAAGTCATTAAAATTCAGCCATCATACTTTCAAGAGTAATATGGGCATTATTAAAATATTACTTATGAGAGTTTCCTTTCTCTCCATTTCCTCTCAATTTTGGGAGGAAAGATTTAGAGACAAAAGAGGCCTAAACTTTCCTCTCTTTTCTTTTTTTTCTTCTCACCTTAAAAAAACTCACAAATTAGTGAAAATGGAAGAAAGGACACTTTCCTTTCTTTTCTCTCCTAAAAAGAACTCACAAACAGGCTATTAGAAAGAACTTTATCTTGAATAGAGAGAAAACTAAACTACACTAATAAAAGCATATGGAGAAAATGTTAAGACCAATTTTTTATTGCATGCATTATTTATATCAGGCTTGCTTAAGTATCTTTTGATAATAATTTATACATTTTTGTTGCTTTGCCACAATTATAAATGCGGCTTAGTGTAATTTTGACCTATGGTACTCAATAAGTAAATGTACATAACTTAAGTTTGCATTTCTTTCTAAAAAAACTGTAATGAGGCTCTTTTGTGAGATAAATAAAAAATCTTATTCAAGACATGCCTATTGAAGGATTTACATAACAACATGCTAAGGACAGCTAAAGATTGTACTATCTTCTATTTTACTAACTTTCCAGTCCTGCAGGTAGGGGTGAGCACGGTTCGGTTTGGAGGCTAAACCGCAAACCGAACTGATGGACCTCGGTTCATAAATTCTTAAACCAAACCAAACAAAGACACCTTGATTTGAACAGTTCGGATCGGTTTAATCTTTTGCACATATTTTTTATTTTAAAGAAGAAACAACAGTCTAATAACCAAAAAGTTACATTACAGTTACCAAGCCAAAGCACTATCAACTCATACTACTGGAATTCATATTATCACAGGAGGGGAAAACCATAGAAGGCCAAGGTTAGGTGAAAAAATGAATAGGTATCAAACAAGCAGTCTCAAAACTCCAACAAGGTTTAGTAAATTTGATACAAACCCACTGTTATGTTTTTCTTAAACAATTGGCTGTCGCTTTTTAGCACTACTATAAAGCCTACGTCAAACAAAAACAAAGCATTTGAACATAAGAATATACATAAAACTGGGAAGATGCACGTTAAGGAAAAACACTAATGAGTCCCTTCAAAAAAGAAGTCTTCGATTTAAAAAGTTTGATCTGAAAGTTTATTGGGATTTGGGAGGTGAGTGAAAACTGAGAAGTATGAGATGCAAAGTACATCAGGATGTCTCTAAAGAAGAGTACCTGGTATTTGGGAAATTTAACATTGCCTGCTTGGTAGTGACCCTTGTAATCTTCCCAAATTGGATGAAAAAGAGGGCTTTCTTGTCTAAAGGCGAGGGTGAGTTCTCTGACTATGCAATGACTATTACGAACAAAATGGATATATGTGTATATAAATATAGAGAGGGGTGGGGCCGTGGGGGTTGAGGGAGAGCTTAAATGTTTCTAGTGTGTGTGGGTATCTCTGAAGAGTGAAGAAGAAGAGTGGATTTGGACAGTGGGGCGGCTGAATTTGAAGAGTGAAGGAGTAGGGCTATGGTTAAGGTACGATTGAGGTCATTTTATACCTTGGTTAGTTAGCTAACTAGGGTTAAGGGATATAATTTTTTAATCTCTTTATAAGCCCTCGGTTCGGTTCCCTGCCGCTTTGGAATTTCTGAACCGTGAACCGAACCTAACCGGTCTCGGTATAAAAATTGAAATCCAAACCGTTCAAGTTTATCAACGGTCTGAATTTTTTTGGTTCTGTTCATCGGTTTGGTGCTCACCCCTACCTGTAGGGAAGGATGATGCACCTTATAGAACCATATCAAAATCTGTGAGATTATAACTATTAACATCTGTGATAATTAACAATGATATTTTCAGACGATGATTGTCTCCCATAGTAATAATCACTTCTATTGTAGCCAGAATTAAGTAAAATGCTTACAATTAGCATAACATACAATAATTAGTCTGATTATCCATGTAAATTTGATTAATTTCACAAATAAGAGCCCTATCGAGTTCAAGGCTGTAGTATCACGTTATTTTAGTGAGGTCATTACTAAAAAAAATGTTTGTTCCCTTCATAATATCATAAAGTTTTGGTGAGTTTTGAATAGATAAGTTTAAGAGGTGTTTTTATAATTTGTGACTTTAAGTTTTACTTATTTCTTGCAATGCTCTCTTGAACAACATCCTTGTTGCTTCCTTCCTGCTCATTGCGGCTTCTTGTTGCTTCTTTCTTTCTTCAATTCTACCCAATGCACGCACTTGGTTTGGAATTCAATCTCCTAATTTGGTATGTTTTAGGTTTTTATCGTCTATTAAGTACTTAGCCCATACTTGTATTTTTTGGAAGTTTGGCTAAGCTCTAGAGATGTTCTGATTTCCAACTTATGTTTTTTAACTGAGCACAAATCACATCATGTTACGTGAAGATTTAGCTTATGTCCAATTGCTCAAAAAAGGTATCGGTTTTATCATATCATACTATGCGCATCTTTATTTTCTTTTCCTCGATTTGTTCGTGATACTAAATATGTAATGCATTAGATAGTGTTTCTCCGTCATGTGCCAAAAATTAATACGGCCATATACATTGTCTTGAATTGGCCACAGTACTAGCCTTGCCTTTTTGTTGCTCCATGTCTAATTGAAGTCACTGCCACAATGTTTCAGCAATTCTTTGTGGTCAAGCTTGATTCTAATTACTTTGGTCATTTTCGTACACATGTTTAATCTTGCACTACATTTAAGTCTCTTGTTTTCTTTCACCGCTTAATGGCATGAAGTATAGCCAAGCCTAAGAATAATGCTTTTTTCTTTTTTTAGTGGGTGGCAATCTCTTTTGTCCTTAATCATCTTTTCATGTTCTATTCAATTCCATTACATTATAGTTAGTGGCTTGGTTTCTAATGCATATATATGCTTTGGGTTCGATTCACTTTAAGGCATTCCTTTGAAATCATTGGAACAACCTCCCATATTCACCTTATATATGTGATACACCAAAAAATTTTGAGTTGGTTTCTTTTTCTAAGTCCAAACACGAATTTGCCTAATACTATTGGTACCTAAACTTTGTTATTCGGTTTTTTTCGGTTATATTGAGCTCCAAAGAACTGAGTTAAGTAATTTCAATTTCGTTGAATTTTTATTTTGTGTTCATCAAATTTAGACTAATGTTGACTATGTTTGAATAACTCTCAAATTGAGATGATCCTTTGAACACGTGTTTCTTTATATGCTTACAGTAAATGAATGCCTAGTACGCTGCAGGTGTGCATACGTTTGATGTTTGTACATTTGGTTTGACGTTTAGGACTTTATGACCGACATAGTCATTGTACATTTTCTAGCATTCCATGTGTATTACGTATATGTATAGGGTCAAATGTTTTGTGACGATTGTTTCAATATTTGATGTTTAGGTTATCTTTGGTCATTATCATCGGGTATTTTTATTCAATCCTTTCAACTTTGCGTTGGTAGTCCTGGCACTTTGGTACCTTACTGTGCTATTCAAACTCACCATTTTATTTTCCTTGGCCTTGCCACAGGTGACATAAGTGACTAAAGGCTCTGCAACTTGGGAGTTTTTGAGAGTCTTCATAGTTATTTGACTATATAGTCTTATCTTGAGAACTTTATCCGGATGCGAGTAATTTGATTTGGTTGAGTTTGTTTAAGTTGTCTTAGCTACTGCATTTAACACTTTTTTTTATAAGAGATTTTCAAGGGAAAGAATTCTCTTAGATTGTGGTCTTTACTGAGACGTTTAGCATTTAGATGCCATGTTTATACTTAATGTAAATAAATATATAGATGTATATTATCTCAATTTAGGACTTTGATTGTAGTCACGGCTTCCAACTTCGGGACGTGACAAAACCAGTGTATTTTTTGTGCAATTAGAATAAGATAACGGCTGAAGACAGGTAAGATGCAGCTACAGCCTGGTATATGTAATAGAAGATGCAGCATCAAAGACTTCTGATAAACGACTTAAGACTGGAATATACAACTATTTCCAAGCGACAAGCACAACATTATGGAAGGGTTAGATAGTCTACTCATCAAATAGAGAAATAGTTCTCATCATATATCATCCATGAAAGTCGAGGACATGGAGGAACCTTTATTCTCTAAAGGGTTATTAGCTAAGTGACATGGCAGAAGAATAAAAAACGCAACACATGCGTATCGAAGAATACAGGAGATGCCAGGAGAAGTTAAAACAATATCATGAACTAAGATAGGCGAGGAAATTCATGTTGTCACCTTAGAAAACAAGGCTATTTTGACAAAAGTTGGTAAAGCGAGCTTGGTATCTGCTGATCGGCACATAGTTTGGTTTGAGACTAACACGTCTCTTGAACCACTCAAGAAATTATAATTTTCAATGAGATTCAAATCCAGTAAGATCAGTGATTTGAGAATCTGCATTAAACTCACTGCAAATTGTACACTTTTTCAAGTGTTTACAATAATTATTTGAAGATATTAACTTTCTCAATGAAAGCTAAAACTTCTAATTTAGAAGAACAAATATTGATGAAGCACTATACGCTTCATCCATTAGCCACCAAGTATAAATTAGTTCGAACAGACTACCGGACTATTTGAATATTGATAAATGACTTTCTAAATTTGTGCTAGCTCTGGGCTCATTTTGGCCTATTTGATTTAACCTTGTAACAATATTAGGCTCAAAATATAGGCTACAAATATTGACAAACTCTTCCATTATGTAAACCTCAACAATTGAGCCTTCAACACGAGCTTTATTATAGACTTTTTCTTTAAATGAAACATGAACCTAAAAGTTTATGGAATAGAGTTAAGTGAAATATCAATGATAACAGGGTTTGCATTATGTGTAAACAAACAACAAAGAGCTAAAGGTTACCTCTCAAATGGATACATCCACCTATATTGCAGTCCACCCATCTTAGATTCATATGCTAAGTGAACAGGCAAATGCTCAATTGAATCAAATAAAGACGGTGTGAAGATTTTCTCGAGCTTGCAAATTATCGCTGCAATGTTCTTCCTATAAGCACCTTTATATTATTTACCTAGAGTGTGGAAGAACATATATCTCAAAAGAAATAAGATAGTTCTATCAAAGTCTTGCATACACCCTTTGGCAACAATCCCCGTAAGGCAATCGCAATGAATCTTTTCATAAATATATGGCAGTGATGATTCTTCATCTCATGGAACTTACACTCTGAGACATTGCAACAACGAGATATGTTGGAAGCATACCCATCTGGAAGCTTCCCCATCCAGAAGCGTCAAATCTTAACCCACTAACAGACCTTCTTAACTATTTCTTGTCCAGACAATACGGTGCTTTCAAAAGTATTGTCCTCTGTCCAATGATGCAGTTCACGGGTACACATAACTATTGTAGATCATTTCTCGCTTTAAGGTGATCTTTCGATTTTTCCTTCATATTCATCATTTTATTGAACAAATTACTGAAAACATTCTTCTTAATGTGCAATGCATCCATGTTGTTTCGAGTAATGAGTGTCTTCCAATAGCCTAACTCCCAAAAAATACAATGTTTCCTTCAATTGTGTTTTTTTCCCATATCCTGGAATCTTCTAATCTGACCCTCCCTTGCCGTATGGTATGCCAGTATCAAGTGCCTCCATATTTGAAAGAACTTCATCACCAGATAGATAGTTTAGTATGACAATCATGCTTTATTGCTATCCTTCTGCCTATGGAACTGATAGTCTTGTGGCAACAGCTTACGGTGACATTCGAATCACGACACCTTTTTGATATGCTTTAACGTTTAGCCGGGGTTCACGCCCATACAAGGCATGCTAACTTTCCATATGTGCTTCGATAACATGTCTGATATGAAAACATTGTGTATATTCCACATCAAAACATCTCTCATAACAAAATTTTGAATAAGAGATGCATTATAAGTTTTAACCCCACGATCCCGTAGCTGTTTGAGCTCATCAATCAACGACCTTAAATCACATCTATGTCCCTATCAGGACTCTTCAGCCCTAGAATAAGCAATGACACATACATGTACGGCTTTTTCATGTACATTCTAGATGGACGGTTTTTTGGGAAAATTATAACAGACCATGTGGGGGTAGGGTGTGCTAGACTATTTGAAAGGATTGAAACAATCAGCTGCCAAACTAAGTCTAAGATTTTGAACTTCCGGAGCAAAGGTTGGATGCCTACTGTCAAACTCCTTCCGCCCTTCTCCATCAGTAGGGTGTGTCATCACATCGGCATCGTTGTTACAAGTCTCAAAGTGATCCCTCATATGTTCATCCGTATTGGAGGAGTAGTACATCATTTGAAGCCTTGGTGTAGCAAAAAAATATTGCAATACTTTCCATGAAATGTTTTTTTTTCCTTTTTTTTTCAATTTATACCTCAGATGATCACATACTAGACATTTTGTCAAGTCCTTATTCCTTTTCAAAAACGGTAGACAGTCATTATTGCATGCATTTATCCTTTGATAACCCAATCCAAGTTTCTCCATCATCTTCTTTGTATCATAATACGACGGTGGCAACTTCTCACTTTCTAGCAAAATTTTCTTGATAAAAATAACAACCTCGTTAAATCATTTCTCACTCAACCTGTCTTCCGATTTCAACTGTAGTAACATACTAACCGCATACAACTGTGTGTGCTTCCTAATTGCATCCTATAGTGGCCCTTCGGTGTCTCGTAATAAATCATAAAACTGATTAGCGCCTTCGTTCAGCTGTTGGGGATTGTCATCGTCACGGTAGTCTCCCCAATCAACATTATTTTACCCAGCATCTATAATCATATCTCGATAATCATACTGTGCCTCCATCGTAACTTCAGCTTGACTAGCCGGGTTAGATGACAATATTACTATTTTCTCGTGCTGGGTCCACATTGTGTATCTACCCATAAAACTGTACATGAGAAGGTTTCATTTTACCACCATTCTTTTTCTCCAATGCAATAACTCACATTTACTGCACATACACCTTATCTTCTCGAAGTCAACATATGCAGGATGCGCTTAAGTGAACTCAAAAAATTCATCGGCGCGATCCTCGAAATCATCATCATTTTTTCTTTTTTATCCAACTTCGACCGACCAACATGACGACTGAGATTACTATATACCACCTAAAATTAAAACCAATAATTAGATAGCGTTGATATGAAAATGAATGCATGCATGTGACAACATGTCTATTCTCCCTCCATTTTGTAATAGGTAGTGGTCTTATCCCATTAAAAAAAGAACATGTCTATAAAACAGTTACCGACTCATGCTTTGTCCTATGTTTACAGAAAATTGGGCAGCACCTCCCCATTTTTCTCCAAGTGTACGACATTGATTAGGTGTTCTAACATCTATCTAATCTTGCTCTTGCAAGGTTAAACGAATGTAGGACACCAAATATGTACGCACTCGGAGAAACACTAGAGAATGTGCACCAAATATCCAAGACCTAAAACACAGAACATAAGCTGATGCACTGTTTGATAAATACTTAGCTTTTCCAAATTGTCCAAACTGGAGATCCAAAGGCTCGTTACAAAGTATTACTTTATAATGAGTACTTTTGAACGGATACTAAGGATTTTTATTCATGCATACATTTAAAAATTGGTAATTTGCAAGAATCCTTCTGTAATATCAAAATTTTGGAAAGATAGAATAATTCCGTTAATTTGCAAGAACATGCCATAACCAAAATGATTCACTTTCAACTTCATTGAAAATGAGTTGTAATTAACTCGTTGTCAATGGACCTCACAAAATAACAACAAATATTCCTCATGCGGGCAGCCGAATCATGTTTCTCAGTTGAATATAGAGTTCATCCGTGGAATTGATATTGTGTCACATGTGATTATTTAAAGTTTGGCTTAGGATGTATATATTTAAGGTTAGAGTTAGGGTTTACGGTTTAGCTAGAAATAGGGTTGTATTTAATGTTTAAGTTTTAGGATATACGACTTAAGTAGGAAGCATGTTTGTATTTAGGGTTAGTTAGAGTTTAGGGTTTAATTAAGGCTTATTATGGTTTAATTAGGATTAATTACAATTAATTAGGACTTATTATGATTTAATTAGGATAATTAGACCTTAATTATGATTAATTAGGTTTAATTTGGGTTAATTATGGCTTATTAGAACTTATTAGGATTAATCAAATCTAATTAGGGCTTATTAGGATTGATTAAGGTTAATCGAGATTAATTATGGGTTAAATATATTTAATTAGGGTTGATTATGGATTAGTTATGCTTAAATAGGGTTAATTATGATTAAGTAAGTAGGTTTAATTAAGGTTGAAGATAGTTAGCTAGGGTTTAATTAGGATTACGTAGGTTTAATTATGATTAATTAGAGCCATTTAGGGTCAATTAGGGTTTAAGGTTTTTTCCCTCCTAACTATCAATACAATTATATATTATAACAAATTAAATACTAATTTGACAAATTATAAACAAATACAATTCTAACATAAATTTTTTTTCATAACAATCAATACAAATATAACATACTTTTAATACGATTAAAAGACATTATTATAAATACAATTTATTTTTAACAAATACAAATAATTTAAACACAACATAATTATTTAGAGAAATTAAAAACATACTGAATGTGTGGGGGTTGACGGCTAGCGAGAGAGACGGTGGTGTTAGGTGGTGAAGAGGTGCTACAACGATGGATCTGTGGTGGGACGGCGAAAAGGGCGACTGACGGTATAGGGAGGGGGAGGCTGACCGGAGGTGGGACTAGGGACCGAAGGTGGGGCGGCGCTGCAGTGACAGTGGGAAGTACGACCAGAGGTGGATTGCGGGTGGATTAAAGAGAAAAGAAAGAACAGTGGGGATAAGAAGAGAAGAAATTAGGGTTTTTCCATGAAAACACTTTTAGCGACGAATTTAGCCATCGCTAAAAGTCCGTCGCTAATAATATATTTTTTCAATATTTTTACTTTTAGCAAGGAATTTTTTTAACTTTTATCGACTGATCGCAAAAAGTAATTAACTTATGACTCTTAAGCGACGGAGTTTTAAAGACGAAATATGGTCCGTCGCTTAAAGACAAAAAAAAAAATTAGCGAACGATTTTGGTTCGTTGCTAATATTTCATTGCTAAAACTATTTCCAAAATTCAGCCAAAAAATAAAATACTGGAAATACATTTTAGCAATGGATTAGCCATTGGAAAAACCCCATTGCTAAGATTCCCTCACCAAAGGTTTTTAGCAACAGATTTGTATCTGCCACTAAAAGTCCATCATTAAAGACTTTTTTTCTTGTAGTGCGAGGGTCATTCTACTACTAAAGACTTGCAATGAGGAAGAACTTACAAGCTAGATGAGATAGAGATGATACTGGGAAAATTATGCATCAATTGTTGAAGATTTAGATCTATCCACCAGAGGCACTATAACTATGGTGGTGGATGATCACGATGCCGAAGCATACTACTACTTAGGGAAGAAAAATAAGGAAACTAGATCAGGGATTCAGATTGTTCTAGTCAAATGACAAGTGGAATGAAAATTTTCATGAGCATGCAGCCACTTTGGGCGATCACTGCTGTCATTGGACTCAAACCATTCGATGGAGCACATAAGTGATGCAGATCATGTTTCAGGCATGCCAAAGAACATTGTCTTTTTTTTTTTTTTACAAAAGATATGGTTCAACATGATTCTGAATGAATTCAAGATAAGGAGAAAACTCGTCTCAATGAAGAGGTATTAACAAGAACATATGATGGTTGGCATAAGCTTAATCAACGCATGAAAGAGAGGTGAATGTGATAATCCGAATTCCCTACAGCAAGTGTCGAAGTTAAAATTGTACACACAATCGAATCTGTGGAAGCATTGGCTATACATTCCTCTAGGGATCATTCTTTTCCCTCTTTTTTCACAGAACCTCCTAAACTCAAGAGGTAAGTCTACCCGTAGAATAATGTTGTCAGACATGCAATTGAGATGCCCACCAACTCTAGAGCTCTTCAAGAAATGATTGAGTGAAAACTTAGGATTATTGGGTTTAATGTATCTATTTTGGCATTTCACAAATAAACCCATGACCCAACCATACCACTGATTATCATATCTTTAGTGCCAACATTTGCAAGGGCAAGTCTTAATTATAGGAAAACTAGGACGTGTTATACTAGTTTAAGAACAAGTATGCATAAATACTAACACCAAATATACCAATTGCATAGATTGAAACTAAGAACATGTCTCAACTAATGTATAATTGGGATGTGTTCTACTAGTTTAAAACATGTAGAATTAAAACCAGTAAAAAAAAACTTGGTGTGATTTTGAGAGGATTGAAGGTTATAGCGCAACACTGAATCTGATGTATCTTAAAGTGTTTTTACCCCCATAGTGACGTTGGCAGGCTCACGGCGGTCACCCTCTAGAGTTCGAATGTAGCTTTGTATTGTCTGCACTGATGAGAAAAACCTCGAAGTGACTTGGAGGATGCTCAATATCAAGGAATATCAAGGGAGAAAATAAAAAGTACTCCCTCTGTATGTGAGAATTCGATCAGTTTGACTTTTTTACACATTAAGAATTTAGGTTTTATATTAAATATTTTTTCTATTTTACCCTTTACAGAGAGGAGAGAAGAGAGTGAGTTAGGAGAGAGAAAATTGGTTGGTAGAGTTTTAACAATGGAGAGAGAAATAGAATAAAAAAAAAAGTGTAACGTGGTGGGCTAGGAGAGAACATGAGTTGATAGAGAGTTAAATGTGGAGAGAAAAATTGAAAAAAATTAAAAAGGGTAATTATATAAAAATGCCTACATAATCTTTCTTAATTTGAAGGTAATCAATTTTGTGGGACGGTTTAAAAAGAAAATATGATTAATTTATGAGGGTAGGAAGGAGTAAGAGATGACAGTATTGCTTACATAAGATAGACGCCTAAAAAAAAGGGTAAATTGTATTTGGATGACTGGTCACCCTCAATATCAATAGTCCAGAAATCAATTTTGTAATTAAGGAATTTATTGTATCAATTACCGCTAATTGAGGTGACTCTGAAAAAGCAGATGTTCAATTTTCAAAACACCGAGTTTGACTAGAAAAATTAAAGCCAAAAATAAGATAGATGCACCAAAGTGGGCCTTAGCCCATACAGAGGGCATAGCTTATTGACTCTTATGTGGCTTACATGGTGTAGAAATAATGCCATGTGAACACATGAAAACTCCCTCTTCCTTCCAATGTAGGAATAAAAAACATGAGAAAAGAATGCGCAGGAAACAAGAAGGAAAACTCAATTTGAACATATTTGAGACATTTCAACACTAACAACTCATTTAAGGGTAAGGGGTTATAGATCCTTAGTTGGAAAACTGCCGAGGTCTTGCTCACCCTCGTACAGTTGGATCAGCCTACCAATTGATCCGTTTCCATAACCCTTCTATTATCTTCTTCCAAGAAACTCACTTGGCTCCTGAGGTTATTTGCCAAAAATTTTGCTCTCAAGGCTACACCGAATCCGGGGGAGTTAACTCATTAGGAACTCTTTGGGTAGGATGGCTTCCAAATCTTGATGGTCTTATCTTATATAGCTCCAAACATCTTCTCCTAATCCGCTTCCAAGAAGGTACGAATCTCACCTTCACTACCGGCTTCATTTACAGTAACCTTACCACTCATAAACGTCAATTAACATGGGAAACTGTCCTCCAAGATATTTCTGACAACATTGCACTTGTACTTACTGGGACCACTATTGCTTATAGGAGATTTTAATCAAGTTGTCGGTAGATAAGAAAAGTGGTCAACATTCTCTCACATATACTGGACAACCATTTAACCAACTTTATTCACTTCCTAGGACTGATTAATATCAGCTGGACTTATTTTAGTGTAACCAAATACACCATACTAACATTATGTAAAGAATTTGTGTCTTGGTAGAGTGAGGTGAGTTTGATCAACTGCAACTGATCTGGAAGTCCCAAAATCCGCATGGCTTCACTCGGTATTCATCATCCAAAAGTATGTTTGTAGACTTTATGTCGCGATGATAAATTGGTAAAGGAGCTCCCGAGTGTAGATAAGCAAGGGCTCCTGCAACTTCTGTGGCGATGCGCAAACGTACGTCCCATGAAAGTGGGAATTCTTCATTGTGGTCATGAATATACTTGAAAAGGGTGCCATTGGGGATGTATTCGTAGACCAACAGAGGGACTTTAGTCTCCAAGCAACATCCATGCAGCTTGACCACATTTCTATGATTAATTTGCGAAAGAACGGCAACTTCATTAATGAATTGCTCATCAACTTTACCTTCAGTTTCTAACTTGGGCTTTTTAACTACAACATTTCTTCCATCTGTCAGCATTCCTTTGTGAACAGTACCATTCCCACCTTGACCAAGGATTCGTTTCTTGTTATAATGGTTGGTGGCTTTTTCCAACTCTTTTGAAGTAAACAATTTGATTCTGTCAACATTACCATCTTCTCCAGAAGACAGTAGTCGGCTTACAAGTTACCCACCATTTCGTTTGAAGAACTTTTCTTTGAGCTTCCTCTCCTTTCTTCTTTTCATCACTTTGCACAACCGACATGTCCCAGTCAGGAAAAATAATAATGCAAGACCAAGGCCAGCTCCAGCAACATTTCATAAGAAAAAGCATCTTTGTAACACTAACCAAACGCCAGTTGTAATAGAATACCATGTTTTGATAAAGAAAAGTAACTTATGTGGACATAACTCTGGAATTACGATGAATACCTGATTCAACTAGAAAACACTTTATGGTAATTTACAAATGTAGCTAGTATTTCGATGTATTGCCAGTATTCCCTAGATGCCACAACAACATAACAATGTACTATCATTTGTAGTTACCAACTTACCATTAATCATAACCGTTTTTGTTCAACAATAGCATCTCGCCTAGTGCTGTGGAAAAATGGGAAAGGGTGACACTGCGCAACTGGCTTTGTGTAACAACATAAAGACATGGGGGCGGATCCAGAAAGTCAACTCGTGAGGAGCCAAAAGGCATAAAAAAAATTGATGACTGACATATAAGAATTAAGAATGTTCAACTTCGCATGAAACATTAAAAATAAAAATATTAAAATTAGAAATAGTTTATTAAGGTTTCACAAAACCAGAAAACATAAAAAAAAAGTAATTCTATACATCGATGGTCGAAATGGAACTCAGTGACTTTTATAGTCACGAAAGTTATCGATGACCGAATTTATAGTAAACGTCTCCACAATATTTCTCTCGATGTGCACAACTAAAGAATCCGTGAGAAAATCATCATCCATCTTATTTCGGAGCTGAGTTTTGACCATTTTCATTTATAGCCGAAAATGTTCGTTCTATACAGTGATTTAAATGTAGAATAAATTGCTCATTTGATTATTAATCATTTAATTTTTAATATTCACAGTGATTTATTTAACTTGATAAGGTTAGTCAACAATAAATTACTAATCTTGCATGAAAGAAGCTTAACCCTTACGGCATAGATGCGTTACTGATGTGATACTAATTGTATGAGTACAATAGTCACGTATACATTAACATATTATAAGAATTTAAATTATAAAAAAAAAAGAACTAACCTTGATCGATTCCCATAATCTGGATAATTGGATTTTGGAATTTAGAAGAATGAAGATGGAGCAAAAGAATGAGAAGAAGAAAACTATGATGGCCAATGACACAGAGAAAAAAAAAACACAACAAAAAGAAACTCTAACTAGTTAATCACTACAAGAAAACAAGCATTGTCCCCGTCACGAAAAGTCTGTCGCTAAAAGTTTTACCGATAGAATATTTTGTCGGTAAAAAATCTTTAGCGACAGATTTTTGGGGACGGATAAAATAATTTTGGCTTGGGAGAAAATAATTTTGAAATTAATTAGTGACGGACATTTAGCGACGGATAAGTCTCCGTAGCTAAAAGTATTTTGCACATTTTTTAAGCATTATAGCACCGGTTCCTTCCATCGCTAAAAGTCCGTCGTTAAAAATGGATTAAAAGAATTACTTTTAACAACAGACCTTTAGCAACGACAAAAATCCGTCGCTAAAAGTCACGCCAGAACCCTATTTTTCCTTTTCTCTCTCTCTCTCTCTTTTCATCGTCCACTCTACCTCCTTCACTGTCCCCTCCACCATACACCCCTGCCTCCGTCCCTCCCCACCACCCCGCCACCACATTGCCCTTCCCTCTCCCCTCACATCCCCACAGCGGCATAACCATTACCACCTCGCCGCCCCCCGCAGCTACCCCACCACTGCCACAACCACCCCACAATCGCGCCACCACTCCACAACCACCTCACAATCACACCACCATCGTAACAGTCCCCCCCCCCCGCCACACCACCACTGCAGCTGCCTTTCGTGCGCCATTGCCACTGCCTTCTGTCCGCCGCTGTCGTTATCCACCTCGCACCAGCACTGCCTGATCTCACTTTTTTTCTAGGTTAGAAATTATAATATGCTAGAAATCATTTATCATATTGAAATTGTTGGAGATCATGATTTTTAATTTATTAGTTTGATGATTTCTACTGTACATTTAATTGTTGAAAGCATGTATTCAACTGAAATTATTGAATATATAAAAGTGTTAGGTAATGTATAAAACTATTATTTGTTTGTTAGTTTGATGGTTTTGTATGAGATGAAAGTTACGGACCTAATAGGGATTGAGAAAAACATTAGTATTTAAGATAATGATCGACTCTTATGGGAAATTAAGATATTGAGAAAAACATTAGTTTGATGGTTTGTATGATATGAAAGTTAGGGACCTAATTACCTTCTAACTAGCCTTGTTAAGGCATTAATTAAACTTAATTAACTCTAGTAACCCTAAAATTAGCCCTAGCTAGCCCCGATGAGGCCTTAATTAGCCGTAATTAATCTTAATCAACTCTGATTAATCCTCCTTAGCTCTTAATTAAACCCTAATTGTTAGTAATTAACCTTAAACTAAATCTTGTTAACTCTAATAATGCTTATTAGCCCTAATCAATCCTAATTAATGCTTATTATCCTAATTAACCTAATTAAACTAATTACCCAGCCTGATAAACCCTAAACAAAGCCTAATTAACCTAATGGAATCCTAATTAGCCCTAATTAGCCTCGACAAACCCTGACTAAACCCTAATGAAATCAATTAACCATAATTAAACCCTAATACATTTCTAATTAATCTCGATTACCTTAAATACAACCTGAACCTAACTATATACGTAAACCCATCACAATCACATGTGAGACAATATTAACTCTGCAAATGAACTCCATATTCACTGAGAAACGTGAGTCGACTTTCCGCATTAGGAATATTCGTCATTATTTGGTGAAGTCCATTGACAACAAGTAGGTTCAACTCGTTGCCAATTCTAATTAAAGTGAAATTGGTAACATATGCAATAATCTTTCCAAAATTTTGAAATTTCAGAAAGATGGTTGTATATGTTACCAATTTTAAACGCATGCATATATAAAAACCCTTAGTTCCCGGTCAAAAGTACTCATCACAAAGTAATGCTTTGTAATGAGCCTTTGAATATCCAGTTTTGACAATTTAGAAAAGCATAAGTGTTTATAAAATAGTGTATCGACTCATATTCTGTGTTCTATGTCGTGGATATTTGGTACATATTCTCCAGTACTTTTTTGGGATGCATACAGATCTGGTGTTCTAACATCCTTTAATTCTTACAAGAGCAAGATTAGACGGATGTTAGAACACCTAATCGATGTCGTGCACTTGAAGAAATACGGGGAGGTGATACCAAATTTTCCGCATATATAAGACTAATACTGAGTTGGTAACTGTTTTATAATTTTCTGAATAGGATAAGACCACTACCTATTAGAGAACGGATGGGGTATAAACATGTTGTTACATGCATGTATTTATTTTCACATCGACTCTGCCTAATTATCAGTTTTAATTTAAGGTGGTATATAGTAATCTCAATCATCATGTCAGTCGATCGAAGTTAGATGTAAAAGAAGAATGATGACGATTTTGAGGATCGCATCGACAAATTTCTCGAGTTCGCTTACGCGCATCCTGCATATGTTGACTTTGAGACGATAAGGTGTTCGTGCAGTAAATGTGAGCTGTTGCATTGGAGAAGGAGAATGGTGATAAAATGACATCTTCTCCAGTACAGTTTTATGGATGGATACACGAGATGGACGCAACACGGGAAAACGTGCAATAACGATTATTTATTGTCATCCAACCCGGCTAGTCAAGCTAAAGTTAGGGAGGAGGCACAATATCATTATTGAGATATGATTATGGATGTTGGACATGCTAATGTTGAATGGGGTGACTACCTCAGCGATGGCAGTCCCCAGCAGCCGAACGAGGGGGCTAATCAGTTTTATGATTTGTTGAGAGACGCGTAGGAGCCATTGTGGGATGGAATTCGAAAACACATACGGCTGCCTGTAGTTAGTAGTTTATTACAGTTGATATCAGACCACGGGCTAAGTGAGAAAGGATTTAACGAGTTTGTTACTTTTATAAATAAAAAAATTTGCCGGAGAGTGAAAAGTTACCTCCGTCGTACTATGATGCGAAGAAGATGATGAGTAAACTTGGATTGTGCTATAAGCGGATAGATGCGTGCAATAACGATTATTTGTTGTTCTAAAAAGAGAATAAGAACTTGACATGGTGTCCAGTATATGATCATTCGAGGTATAAACCGGACAAATGAAAGAAGAAAAACATTGCATGAAAGGTATTGCAATATTTTTTGTTATCCCAAGGCTTCAGAAGATGTATTACTCCTCCAATACGACTGAAGATATGAGAGCTCACTGTGAGACTCTTAGAAACGATGCCGATGTGCTGACACACCCAGCTGATAGAGAGGCATGGAAGGAGTTTGACCGCACGTATCCAAGCTTTGCTCAGGAAGTTTGGAATGTTAGACTTGGTTTGGCAACCTATGGGTTCAACCTTTTTGGGCAGTCTAGCATGCCTTACTCCACATGCCCTATTATTATTGTCCCGTACAACCTTCCACCAGGCATGTGCATGAAAAAGCCGTACATGTTTTTGTCGTTGCTTATTCTGGGGCCAAAGAATCTCGGTAAGGACATAGCTGTGTATTTAAGGCTGTTGATTAATGAGCTCAAATAGCTATCGGGTCGTGTAGTCGAAACTTATGATGCATCCCTTAAACAGAATTTTCAGATGAGAGCTGCTTTAATGTCAACTATACACGATTTTTCTGTATTAGGAATGACATGTGGGTGGAGCACACATGGAAAGTTAGCATACCCTGCTTGTATGAGCGTGAATCCCGATTATACGTTAAAGCATAGCGAGAAGCCCTCGTGGTTCGGATGTCACCAAAAGATTTTGCCACCTGACCATCAGTTCAGTGGGCAGAAGGATAAATTTGACGGGACAATCGAGCGTGAGGTTGTCACACTGGACTATCCATTTGGTAAAGAAGTGCTCTCGCACCTGGAGGCACTTGATACTGACATACCATACGGCAAGGGTGTGCCGAATCAGAAGATTTCAGAATACAAAAAAGAGCACAACTAGAGGAAATAATATATTTTCTGAGAGTTAGCCTGCTAGAGGACATTCATTATCCAAAATAACATGGATGTGATGCACATTGAGAAGAATATTTTTGATAATGTGTTCAACATAGTAATGAATGTAATGGGAAATCGAAAGATCACTTTAAAGCGAGAAAAGATCTACAACAGTTAGGTGTACGCCGTGAACTGTATCCTCGGACAGCCAGCAGGAGGACGATACTTTTGAAAGTACCTTACTGTCAAGATAAGAAACAGGTGGAGAATGTCTGTCAGTGGGTTAAGAATTTGAAGCTTCCGGATGGGTATGCGTTCAACATATCTTGTTGCTACAATGCACTGGAATGCAAGTTCCAAATGAAGAGTCACGACTGTCACGTATTTATGAAAAGATTCATTCCTATTGCCTTTCGGGGACTGTTGCCAAGTTGTATGAAAGACTTATACTGAATTATCTCATTTTTTTAGATATATGTTCTTCTATAATCCAGGTGAGTAACATGGAGGTGCTTGAGAAGAACATTGTGTTGACAATTTGCAAGCTCAAGAAAATCTTCCCAACGTCATTCTTTGATTCAATGGAGCATTTGCTTGTTCACTTAGCGTATGAAGCTAAGATGGGTGGAGCTGTACAATATCGGTGGATGTATCTATTCGAAAATGTATTGCTTTAACTCTATGTTTGTTTGCACATAATGCAAACTGTTGACATTGATATTACACCTAATTCTATTCGTTAAACTTCTAGATTCATGTTCCATTTGAAGAAGAAAGTCCATAATAAAACTCGTGTTGAAGGCTCAATTGCTGAGACTTACGTAATGAAAGAGCTTGTAAACTTTTGTAACCAATATTTTGGGCCTAATGTTGATAAAAGGTTAAATCAACTAGGTCAAAATGAGCCCAGAGCCAGCACACATTTGGAAGGGCAGTTGTCAATATTTAAGCAATCAAGTATTTCATTCGGACGAACCTATACTTGGTGGCTAAAGGACGTAGAGTACAGTATTGCAACAATATATGCCCTTCTAAATTGTGATGAAGTTTCAGCATTCGTTGAGTAAGTTTCAGTCTTCAAATAATTACTGTACATAATTGAAAATGTGTGATCAGTGAGTTAACTCTCTTAATTTGCAGTGAGTTCTATGCAAAATCTTTAATTTCTGATTATGTTGGACTTGAATCTCATCGAAATCACAATTTGTAGAGTAGTTTAGAAGACGTGTAAGTCTTTAACCGAAATATACTATGTGTTTGATATAGCTATGTGGTTTATTAACTTTTACCGTCTTCTATAATATGTTCAGTCAGTCGATGCTCCAGTAGCCTCCTTGTTGAAATCACTAGCTCAAGGCCCTAGTAAACAAGCAGCCTATCATGGAGGATATATCATCAATGGGTTTAGGTTTAACGTAAAAGATGATGATCGAACAAAACAAACCCAAAACAATGGAGTCTTGGTCAACAGCGACAATTATGACGAGAATTGCATGAATTTTTATGGAGAGCTGGATGAGATTGTTGAGCTAACATATCTGGGTTCCCAAAAACTGCCTGGTAATATTCAAGTGTACATGGTTCGATGTTACATGCAGTAGAGGAATCCGTGTTAGCTCTTAAGGGATTGTAGATGTCAATGTTAAGTCAAGACTTGCATCAGACAAGTTGTTTGTGTTTGCTAGTTAAGCTGCACAAGTCTTTTACGCGAAGGACATCGCAAATCCCAAATCTCATTGGTATACAGTTATCAAGTCCAAGAAATTTTTTGTGGCATATGACAGTGAGATAGACACCTTTCAAGCCGACCAAGCACCTGTCTTGGTACCTATTGAGGTGAACAGTGAGGAAGACGATCTTCCTCTTCAACCAACACTTGATGTAAGAGAAGAAGTCGTGGATGATAGGACAGAAGACGTAGAAAGTATTGAAGATGATGAGGCCGAATCTATTGACGAAGAAGAAGAATTACTCGATGAAGAGGACGGCGAGTTCCAAGAAGAAGAGGATGACGAGTTCGACGATGATTCCCAAAATAAAGATGATTGACTTGTACTATTATAACTTAGTATTTTTATAATCGGTTCATATATATACTTGGTTCATTTATATAGGCCCAGTTTGACACTCATTTTTTTTCAATTTTTTTTTCAGTTTTGGAAACCGAAAAAAATAAACGCGTTTGGTAACCATTTTTTTGTTTCTTCTTCAGTTTAAAAAACCAGTTTTTAAACAGAAGAAGAAAAAAAAACTCTAAAAATGAGTTTTTTTTTTCAGTTTTTGTTTTTTTAGGACCACCACCACCCTCCCACCGCTGGCCTGAAGCCACCTCATGCGACCAACTCAGGCGATTGCCGGCGGCCACCACTGGCCACCACCGTCGGCGGCCACCACTGGCGACTGTCGGCAGCCACCGCCACTCACCACCACTGCCACCACAAAACAAAACTCAAAATAAAAACTGGGTTATCAAACACCCACTTGTTTTTGTTAAAAAAAAATAAACTGCTCTTTAATTTATTTCTTTTTTGAAAACTGAAAACCAAAAAAAAAATGTTTATCAAACAGAGCCATAGTGTTGTAACATGTTGTAGACTGTACATTGTTTTTAACGTGTTAATGTGTTAATTTCTATGAGAAACCTTGTCTTAACTCCGCCGCAATGATCCAATTTAAGCTGCTCACACTTGCCCCAATAAGCTGAGAATCCTTGACTTCAGAAAACTCAGTTCATTTATATAGTGTTGTAACATGTTATTGACTATACATTGTTTTTAATGTGTTAATTTCGTTGAACTTGTTCTACACAAAGTCAGATATGGATATATTACGGGTCATTCGTGGTTACGGTGAACGCCGACCTGCATCCACCCCGTGGCTCCCGCCTCGTCATCACCCTCTGATAATGAGGCACATAGTGCTCACATCCAGCAGGCGGGGGCTCAGCCCCAGCCCCATGTAGATTCTTCCCACACGCGCGTTATTTCTCCGTCTTTTGTGGGTTCTACCTCAGGTATATTTGATAACGACGCTTGTTCATAATGCTGACTTATATTTAAATTATATTTGATTTGTATTAATGTTGGTATTTTGTAGGATCTCGATGAGGCCATGGACCGACACACGAGGTGCGCATCGACCTCCAGCATAAACAGAGACTTCCTCTCCCCCAGGAGGGCCAGTAAGTAAAAAAATTACATAATGCAGTACTTACAATCTTCAATTTTGATGTTTATTATAGTCCACTTATTTAATGTATTCGATGCTTGTTTCTTTATCAGGATCCTGGAGACTCCGACGAAGACGAAGATCGGCATCCTTGTGAAAGGTTGATTCTTTGAGCCACGGCTATACTGGAAAGACTGAGATGCCACGACGAGGGAGTCTTTATGGGAGAGTGGCTGGTATGGTTTTCCTTTTTGTCAGTAATTATTTGTTTAATTAGAACATAATTTTTAAATTGATTGTATTGATTGTGTTATTGGATGTCTTATAGGAGGGATTTGAGTTTAAGTTGCTTGAGCAGTAAGCATTGGGGCTGCAGGCTTTTTTTGCTTACATCGACAAAAATTACCTGCGATGGTTGCACGACGCACGGGAGTGGACGAGGAAGATGCTGCCTGAGAGTGCCCTGATGGATGAGTGGAAGGGATTTCCCACTCATCGGATATCTCCATATGTATGGGGACAGATGATTGATCAGTGGAGGACTGATACATCCTGGGAGGCCAAGAGTAGGAGTGGAAGTGAGAACAGACACGAGAAAGATCCCATGCACACAGAGGATCGGTGGCTTACGACGTCCTCCGACACAAGAATGCGGTGGAGCACCTGAACCTGGCAGCGGATGAGGTTGTAGCTCTGACGTACTGTCAGACGCACGTGAGGAAGAAGCATAAGAACGATGCACACCAGGCGGGAGACTTTGTTTTAGATATTTCACAGCAGATCGATGTAAGTTACGAATTAGTTTGTTTAGTTTGTTAATTTTTTGTCTTTTTATTCGATGTTTGTCGCCTTAATATTTTGAATGTCAAATCATTATGTTGCAGGCCTCGTATGAACATATCAGGGGGTCTGGGCAGCAGTTTGAACAGCCATCAGCATCCACGAGTATAGGCACGAGTACTAGGGAATTAAAGCGATGGCTGGATACACTAAGGGTCGTCAACAGGCCGAAAGGCCTCATACGCGGCCTGCCTGGTACGACTGCACGTGCCGTGATAGGAGCATCCCCCACTCCTTGCTGCCCCTCCACAAACATAGACACCGATTGTGGAGCGACTGTCTTTACACGAGGACGGTTGCATTGCTTCGGAGGTGTATAGGATGATCACGGCACATAATCAGGTACAACCACTATATACGTTTAGTAAACATTATATACGATTGTTATCAAGATTAATGCGTCTGTGCCTTTACATGCAGGGCACTGCTGCTGGACATGTCGAGCAGGATCCTGATCCCAGTACTCCCGAGGACGATCAGCAGGATCCAAATTCGGGACTCGCTGACCCCTGATCAACCCTTCCCCTCCTAGCTATTTGTATCCCGCTCCTGCGCCCCCTTCCCCCTCCCCTCCCCCCCCCCCCGACTTGTAATCCCATCCCCTCCCCAACTCTATTGTACCCCGCTCCCGTGCCCTCCTGAACTTTATATAAATTTTATTTTTCGATTAGTATAGAATCCATTCTTGATATATATCTGTTGTGTTTGGTTCATAGTTACATAATTGCTGATGGATCAGCAATTATTTAACCCTAATGTGCATTGAGAAATATTTACTGAATTGAGAATGATTGTTGAGAATTTGTAATTACAGGTTTGGGTATTAAAAAAATTAAAATTAGTTTGACTTTTAGTGATGGATTTTATTATGTCGCTAAAAATCTTACTTATTCTGTGAATATATGACTTTTAGCAACATAATGAGTTTTAACCGACAAACTTTTAGCGACGAAGGTTCCGTCGCTAAAAGTCATAAATTTTTGAATAAATTTTAAATGTCTATCGTTAAAAATTTTGACGACGAATTGTTCCATCGCTAAATATTTTACATAATAAATTATTATTTTTTAAAAAAAAAATAAATTAAAATATGAAAAATATATTTAACAACGGATATCCCGTTGCTAATTGTACTAATATGTCCGTCACTCAAAGTCAACTTTAGGCGACGGATTTCAAAATTCTGTCGCAAAACTTTTAGCGACGTGATTCTAGGCAACAGACTTTTAGGGATGGTGTGTCTTTCGCTCAAAGTCTTTGGCGAAGGATGTAGGGCTTTTAGCAACGAAAATGTCCGTTGCTAAAAGTCTTTTTTCTTGTAGTGAATGTTACTATGTAATGACATTTGTGTAAATATGTTAAATAAAAATAACTATTATTTAAAGAACTATAAAAGAATTTCCAAAAGTTTGGGGGGGTGCCATGTCCCCCTTGGTCACGAGTAAGTTCCGCTCTGTAAAAGACATTCTTTATTTGGATTTTGGTCACTGGGGTATACTAAAACCAACAACAATAGCGTGTGTGTGTGTATGCACGCGCGCCCGAAATTAAGAGAGAGGCAATTCGAACCTATAATAGCTATCCGAGCTTTGATGCCATCCACCTCATAGCAAGCATATCCTCGAATAAATCTGTGCCCAGAAGGGCATGAGCAATTGTAGCTCCCTGGCGTATTTTTGCAGGTCCCTGCAGAGCAACTATTTCAAATGGAAATGCAAACTCGTCCACTTCTAATGCAATTTGAACAAAATAATTAAACATCCAAAGCAACTGAGCTAGTGGTGATGCCATATTGCATAATGCATACATATTGGAATGCGAAACACTTCTCAATACCATCTGATTTTGCAAAGAGTGGCAGCATGCTACTTTGGTTTTCATTTTTATCAATTGTTACACACGCATGATTGCATGCTATACTAGCTATAAATAAGTTACCATTCAAAGGTGCACAAGTCGCGTTCTACAATATTCTTGCAACATGGTTGGATTCACTATGCGACTTTCTAACATTTAAGAGAACTGTAGTGAAGTCTAACTAGCAAACTAAATGTTACCTTGACATCCATCCGGCAGATATGGGTTCCTTCGCAGCCTTTATCGCACACACACACTGTCATATCTACAGAAAGCATTAGTCCCACATAAGGAACCACATGCCCTATTTGTCCAGTTGAGCACAGGCATGAACCTAGCATCACCGTAGCTGTCCGAGAATGACCAAGAGCCCCTCGACAAGTTTGCGTCTAGTGGATTGACGACACGAACGGTGCCCCTAAGCAAAATTTCCAGCACCTCCATGTTGATACTCGTGATGAAAGGTTTCGCTGGATTGAAAGAGGTGTTGTATGTTATCATGAACGTTTCATCGGCAGAGCAATTGGTTCCAATCCCAAACGGGTACGGTATGGTGACGTTGCCACATTTATCTTGACAATATGATTTCACCAGTGACACCGGTTTTGCTGATCCCTTGGTTAGCCACAAGAATAGGATGGTTCCAAGCACCAAGTGGAAGACCATTCTCTCTCACTCGCTCTTTTGGGAGAATAGAACTCCATGACAAGCATATACATCTGTTTGCGCATCCCAAACCAAATGCACGGAAATGTCCAAGACATTTTGCCGAACCTCGCCGTGTCAACATATTTAAATGGTTGAAAGAGAAAAGCATATAGAAAACGAGCATTGCCTTCTAGTCAGGTCAATTCATGAAAAGAAAATTTGTGCGTGGACATACGCCCGCCATCAACTTTTGAATTGTTGAAACTATTTAATGTGCTTACCACATAACGTAATGGGTTCGGAAAGATACCGTACGAAGTCTCCGAAAATTCCGACGTAGGATCCTTGTTGTTACGAGCCTCCAACACGCTTGATCTTTTTCGCAGGTACGAAAACGGCTACTAGAGTCGAGTTCTTCGTCCACGAACCAAATCCTAGAGCTTGGTGATTGCTCTAGAGAGAGTGCAATAGAGAGAGGGTTATTGCTATTACTTCTGACTTATTGGGATATCTCTAGCCTTTATATAGAGATACAATTAGAGACTGACTTTACCTCAAACTCTTAGGAGATAAAGATTGTATTTATCTCAAACACTTAAGAGATAAATATTCTCTAAATAACTGTATTTATCCAAACTAACAAATACACATTATCTGTTAGTGGGCGGATAATGGGTCCATTGACCCAATTTATTAACAGCTCCCACTCGCCCACACACAGGGCAAATAAATCGTACAGTCCCTCTTTATCTCTCGTCCACTCATCTCCTCATACAGGAAATGGAACGTGCGACCTACGAGAAAGGATGTCCAGTTGAGGAGTATTGTATTAAGTTATCACCAAACTAACACAATACATCACTCCAAAAAATCTCGTATGTACCCCAGATAGTTCAACTACACCAGATTAAACACTCTCAAATCCCTCATAATGAGCAGTGTTAAACCTCTCATATGTTATGTATTCATGACTCATATCGAAACGAAAATCGACAAAGTCGCCCGGGCTATGAATCACACAACATGATGTAATATTGAACTTTCTTCCCAAAGCCCTCATGTCATTCCAATTAGACCCAACCGCTTTCCTAGACATGCCCCGCGAGACCGCATCATCCATGATCCAAGGGTACATGCTAAAGTAGCGACATTGAGTATCCTCTTCATGACATAGTCTAAGGTGAAAAGGGTACTATATAGGATCAAAAATATTCGATCCAAGTGGCTCACACAGTGACGAAGCAGGGATTCATTCGTCACTCCCACTGTCGGTCTGCATTTAGCACATGCAGTATGATTTGCATGCTATGGCGTAACCTGCAAGGGCGTGTCACATAAATGTATAATAAAATACGCCATACGAATCTAAGTCTAGTCGCTGTACAAGCGCCTAACCTGAGTTTTTCAGCCCAGTCACTCTCATAGTGCCTGCCTGAAATCTCACATTCGGCTGTAAACAGGCTACATAGAGTTGTGGAGATACTCTATGATCGACCTACATTTTTTAGGTCTCATCTTAGCTCCAACTAAGGCGACATGTTTGCTTTATAAGCTGTATCATCTTATTCGCCCACTTGGCGCTTAAGACAATTATGTCTCATCTTGCTCGCTATCTTAGCGCCAAGGTGAATTACCCGTGTGAGTGGGTCAATTCGAGCCTGGTGACACTCTCAATAAGGATGTATATGTAATCACAAAGATTATCCATTCATTCCAAAATAAACTCAAATCAAGGAATGAAAATTTAATGTAATAAATAATGTCAAGTACATAAGATGCCATAAACATATCAAAACCTACGTAGTCCCATACTCCTAATGTGAGAAAGGAAAACATCTCTAGCAATAGGCTTGGTCAAAGGATCAGCCACCATTCTGCCAGTAGGTATATGTTTCATGGTCACCTCTCCTTGCGCAACTAAAGTTCTAATGAAGTGATAACGAAGGCCTATGTGTTTGGCCTTCCCATGATATTTGGGGTCCTTTACAAAATCTAGGGCAGCTGTATTGTCACAGTGAACAGTGACAACCTCGTCTGCATGAGCTGTAACCCCTAAAGACTGTAAGAATGACCTCAACCAAACAGCTTCCTGGACTGCTGCTGAACAAGCAACATACTCCGACTCCATCGTGGATAGGGCGATGCAAGTCCTTTTTCTTGCTGCACCAAGAGATAGCTCTACCTCCTAGTATGAATGCATAACCTGAAGTGGATCTGCGCTCATCTCTATCACCGCCCCAATCAGCATCGTTGTATCCTCTCAATCTCAAGTCTCCACCATGATAACACAGGACGAGATCAGCGGTTCCACGTAAGTATCGAAGAATCCTCTTCACCGCATTCCAATGAGCGGGTCCAGGATTACTCTGATAACGACTCACCATTCCAACGGCAAAGCAGATGTCTGGACGCGTACACAACATAGCGTACATCAGACTCCCAACTGCAGCCGCGTAAGGCACTTTGGACATCCGATTCTTTTCCTCATCATTCTTTGGGCATTGGTCTGTACTTAAAGTACACGCCTTGTCCATTGGAGTGTCTATGGGTTTTGAGTTATGCATACGGAATCGTTCAATGACCTTCTTGATATATGTCTCTTGAGACAAACCGAGAAGTCTCTTTGGACGATCACGTATGATTTTAACCCCGAGCACATAATTAGCTTCTCCCATGTCCTTCATCTCAAAAGTTGAGGACAGCCACTGCTTAGTGGCGACAATGGAACTCATGTCATTCCCAGCTAAAAGAATGTCATCCACATACAAAGAAAGGATCAGAATATTTTTCTTGGATCGTTTTACGTAAACGCAATGGTCTTGTTCAATCATTTCAAAACCTATAGAGGTAATGGCATGATGAAACCTAAAGTACCACTGCCTAGACGATTGTTTGAGACCATATATAGAACGTTTGAGACGGCAAACTTTGCGCTCATGTCCTTTGACTTCAAAACCCTCGGGTTGAGCCATATAAATCTCTTCGTCTAGTTCTCCATTGAGAAACGCAGTCTTAACATCCATATGAAAAAGTTCTAAATCCTGCTGGGCGACAATAGCTAGGATCAGGCGAATTGAAGCAAATCTCACCACTGGGGAGAAAGTGTCTTCATAGTCCACACCCCGCAGTTGGGTATAGCCTTTCGCCACAAGACGTGCCTTATACTTGTCAATTGACCCATCTGCCTTGCGCTTGACTTTTAAAACCCACTTGTTTCCAACAGTCTTGCGCCCTGGCGGAAGGTCAATCAACTCCCAGACCTGATTCTTTTCCATTGAGCTCAACTCATCCTTCATTGCAGCCATCCACTCATTACTAGCAGACGACGATAAGACTTCTTCCACAGAAGTAGGCTCGTCTTCATCATTTGGAGTGCACATAAGAATTTCTCCGTCAATCTCAAAATGATGACGTGGAACTCTTCCTCGTGCACCTCTACGCAGTTGAGAATCTTGTTGACCTAATGGTCCTTGTGGTGTGCTCCCACTTACTCCCACTAGGTTGAAGGTCACTTACACTATCTTCAGCGACAACCGGATGAGGAACTAATTTCCCACCTTCGCTTGGAAATGGTAAAGTGGCTTTAACTTCCTCTAACTCATAGAGGTCAAGATTCTTACTTGCGTCTCCAATGCTAGGAAAATCATTCTCTATGAAATCGACATCATGAGACTCTATTTCAGTCTTTCCACCATTTGGATGTTCACCATACATCACATAGCCTTTAGAGTTTTCAGAATACCTTAGAAAGATACTCTTCTTTGCTCTAGGGCCTAGTTTCCCATACTTATGAGAAGTACTGTGAACATAACCTGCTGAGCCCCATGGGTGCAAGTTATCCAAATTTGGCTTTTGGCAATTCCAAAGCTCATAAGGGGTGGATTTGACTGACTGTGAAGGCACACGATTAAGTATATAGGCTGCAGTCAAAAGGGCATCCCCCAAAAAGATATTGGAAGGTTTGCTTGCGCCATCATAGACCTAACCATGTCTAACAATGTTTTATTCCTTCTTTCCGCAACACCATTTTGTTGTGGAGTATTAGGAATAGTAAGTTGCCTGCGTATCCCTTTTTCCTCACAAAACTTCTTGAAGTGATCTGACAAATATTCGCGTCCCCAGTCAGTGCGAAGAGTTTTTAAATTCTTCTTTTTCTGATTCTCAACCTCAGCTACAAAGCGTTTGAAACAGTCCAAAGCTTCATAGCGGTGAGATATCAGATACACATAACCATATCGCGTATAATCGTCTATCAGTGTAAGGAAATAAGAGGCACCATGGCGTGCCTTTACACTCATAGGTCCGCATATGTCAGAGTGAACTAGCTCAAGTGGTTGAGTTGCTCTCACAGCCTTCCAAAAGGCTTCCTGCATTCTTTACCAGCCAAACAAGCCTCACAAGTTTGTAGATTGACTTTTGCGAGTGGGCCTAAAAGGCCTTCTCTAGCCAAACGAGTCGTTCTATCTTGGCCTATGTGGCCCAGTCTTGCATGCCAGGTGGTAGAATCATTCACAATATTATCATTCACAACATAAGAATAAGATGACTGAGAATCATTTAAATCCAATTGAAAAAGACTATCCATGCGAAAACCATGTCCGAACAAAACATCATCCAAAAAGATGTCCAACTTATTACCCCTAAAAATAAAGAAAAAACCACTGTCTAATAAAGCAGTAACTGAAAGTAGATTAAGCCGAACAGTTGGTGCATATCGCACATCTTCAAGAATTAATGTGCGCCCAGTGCGCAACTTGAGCTGGTAAGAACCAACCCCTAGCACCTCTTCGGAGCTATTGTTTCCCATGAAGATATGTTTGCTTCCCACTGGAATCCGGTGATAATCTACGAACCCCTCTCGATCACGTGCTACATGTTTTGTTGCACCTGTATCCACAAACCACACAGGTTGGGAATGAGCAACCATCACATGTGAGGAAACATATAACTGAGAGAGAGATTCAGAAAGTACCTTCTTCGGCTCAGTGCAATCACGAGCGAAGTGTCCTTTCTGTTGACAGTTGAAGCATTTAACTTTAGACAAGTCCTTTTTCCCACCACGTTTTCCTCTCTTGCGTTTCTTCATTTTCCCTTCCTTTGGCGCAGAAGTGCTAGCCTCGCTTTCTTGCCTTTCTTACTTTGTCTTCAGCGCTTGCCATTTGCATTGCGCGATCCCCCTTGGGCGACATAAGCAAGGGTCTTGTCAGCGTCTCGAGTCTCGCCTCAAGGATGACATGCTGTGAAACATCAGAAAAGTTCTTGATGTTTTCACTATGGGTCAATATCTGTTTCATATTGGCCCATGAGGCAGGGAGGGACCTTATGACAGCTCTGACTTGCTGCTCATCTGTGAGCGCATGTACAGCATCCCTCAGCTTACCAATCATATTGGACATCACCCTTAGATGTTCACTCATGGTATGCTTAGGGTCTTTTGTGTACTCCTCAAACTTAATCACAAGGCTACGAAGCCGCGTAGTTGAGGTTCCACCAAAAGAGAACTTGAGCTAGTCTCATAAAGCTTTGCAAGTTGGAAGTTCATCATACTGCCCAATTAGATCATTTTGCAAGCTGCTCAACAAGGTGTAGCGCGCACTACGATCTTTCTGATTCCATTTCTGGTAGGCAGTGTGGTCTCTTAGGGGTTGCGCCTCAGTTGGCGCGACCATCTCCTTGGTCAAGTGCTCCTCGAGCTCTTGTTCGTTCAGCATGAATTTCATCTTTTTGTGCCAAACGTCATAATTATCTCCGTTAAGTTTCTCACCCTTAACGAGATCAGCTATGACATTCTTGGTGGCCATTATATTCACTACATTAGATTGCGCAAGGAAAAGACATTAATTATACATCCTTCTATTTATTTCAAAAAATTCAAATGAAAAACATAATCCTTCCTCACATCATGAAATCAAAAATTTGCTAAGCTCGTAATCATCTCCCATGTATGTGAGTTGGGAAAAATATTTTTCAAGTAATTTTTCGCAATAAATTTCATCATTATATAAGCCACAATATAATAAATCATCCACATGATAATTTAGAATAATATAAAAGTGTGCAAGGACTCCATTGAGCCCTATTGACATTCTAATAACTTATGCTAAGAAAATTCTGGCTTGAATAATGTGCGTGTGAAATTACATCCCCGTACAAGGATTTCTGGAAATATATAGGGAAATAGCATAATACAACATCTTTGAGAATCCTACTACAAACTACTCCAATAAAACAAATGGAGATGCCACACAACACATTATTCTCAAAAGAATTTTCTTAAAATAAGAGTAAACACATAAACATAAGTTTCTTTAGAATGTCAATCTAGTATCCATCCATTTAACCTAAAACTAGCATGCTCAAATAACAAGTTAAAGGGTAATTTAAATGGATGAATAGGCCACATTCTCCTTCTAAAGAAAACGGGCGTAAAGACCTTGAAATTGGGTTTAAAGAGGTGTGGGCTTGCCAAAAGCCTAACAAATATATCAACAAAAAATATATTTAAATCATAACACTAATCAAGGTAAATAAATAAATCTATGTCATATAACTCTCCATAATATTTATTTCTGCTCACAAAGTGTAAAAATTAATATTTGTGCATTATTCGTATTTTAGGGACCACAAAAATACTCACAAATAACCCAAAAATGAGAGATAAATTCTTAAAAGATGACAAACAGTAAATTTAACTCTAATATACCCTCTGGAATTAAAGAAAAATTCTGAGTGCATCAAAACAAAAATTTAAAACTAATTTCTCTAGAAAAAATCATTTAAAAGTTAAACATAATACACACACAGGGTATTGAGGTAAATTTAACACCATAGAAAAATTACAGAAGCCAAGAAAACACTCCACTCACCGGCGGTGGGGTCAAAAATCTTCCAGATACCACCTTCACGTGCCTCCCATGCGCGTGGGGCAGCGTCTGGGTTTTTTTTTTTGAACAGGCGCGTGTGTTACAAGCGCGCGCGTGGAATCAGCTTGGCTTGGGCGCGTGTCGCGAGTGGTGCGCGTTCCAACAGCCTCTTTTGGCCGGTGGACGCGCGTGGCGGCTTGTGAGGGTGCGGCTTGGCGCGTGTGGCGCGCGCGGCGCCTTCGCGTGTGGCGCGCGTCTGCGCTCGGCTTGAGCGCGTGGCGCGCGTGGTTATACTGTTCATCTTCTTCATTGAAAAAATCCTAATTTTCACAGCCGCCGCCATGTCGCGATGCCAACTTTTAAAGGTCATATCTCTCTCTCGTTTTTAGGCCAAATAATGCGTGCCATATATCGTTGAAAAGCTTATGTGACATAGATTAATTATGTACCAACCGATCATGATAAAAATTTAATATCATGCTCTGAATTTGAGTCCCAAAACTCAAAAAAATCACAGTTTTCTTGAAAAATAAATTCGTGATTTCTCACAAACCATGCATCCAAAAATCACACAATTTTACGGAGTTCATCCTCAACCATAGGAGAACAAAACCATATAGATATTTTTTAGAAAAACATGCTCAAAAAAATTTTGAATTTTAATAATGGGTCTCATTCATGTATCCGGAAAAAATCACAACATGCACATAATTTATTCTAGCATGTTAAAGGCGAATCAACAAGTAATCATGCTCTGATACCAATGTCGAAACTATTTAATGCGCTTACTACATAACGTAACGGGTTCAGAAACATACCGTTCGAAGTCTCCAAAAATTCCGACGTAGGATCCTTGTTGTTACAAGCCTCCAACACGCTTGATCTTTTTCGCAGGTACAAAAACGACTACTAGAGTCGAGTTCTTCATCCACAAACCAAATCCTAGAGCTTGGTGATTGCTCTAGAGAGAGTGCAACAGAGAGATGGTTATTGTTATTACTTCTGACTTATTGGGATATCTCTAACCTTTATATAGAGATACAATTAGAGACTGACTTTACCTCAAACTCTTAGAAGATAAAGATTGTATTTCTCTCAAACACTTAAGAGATAAATATTCTCTAAATAACTGTATTTATTCAAACTAACAAATACATATTATCTGTTAGTGGGCGGATAATGGGTCCATTGACCTAATTTATTAACATGAATATAAATAAACAAAAATTGAATCCAGGTTACAACGCTAAAAGAATCCTATATGATATGGTGGTAGTGCCAGTCCAAGTCTCCAGCTAACCATTGATGACCTACTAGAAGCAGATGGAGGTCAATCTGTTGGAAAATATTACTTTGTGTAAACTTGTGCACAACATCAGTTTCGGAAAATTACTGACATGCAGAAGTTTAAAGTTCCAAAAACAGCAGCAACATAAACTGAAAATAGAACTATGTCTAATAACTCACAGCTGAAAATACTGAACAACAAATGGAGAACCGATGCGTGAATTTGATGATTCACTGTCCTTAAGACTTTATTCGTCCAACGGTACTGATGGTCTCTTGACGAAAGTCTCCTAGGATATAACGGCTACGTCTGAAAATAAAAACACTCCAAATTTTTTCGACACGGCGAACCAAAACAATGCAGAACTCTTTCTTCATTTCGACACAGACACAAGAACGGAAAAACATAAGAGCAGAATTTTGGGAGAGACTTTTTTTGTTACGTAAATGTTTTCCAGACTCTGGACTCGTTTTTATATAGAGAAATTTTTTTCTGGAGGGTGCAACTTTTCACTGAAAAACTGCAGGTGTTGGAAAGGTTACAACTTTCCGGAAAAAGAATTTAAATAAATAAATTTTATTTATTTAAAATGTTGTTCCAAAAAGAATAAAGCCTGATAGGCCCAAGCCACAGCGACGGACCAGGCAAACGGCGTGCGCGTGTTGTGGACCTTGGGTCAACCTAAGTCCTCCCTCCTTACAAAACTTGGGTATCTCCAAGGGGCTCAAACCTTAGCTCAAGACTAAACCTTATAAGGAGGCAATATTGACTTTAGTTCTTCAATGTGAGATTCCCCTTTTCCCTACAAGTTGAACAACCAACTTTAACTTTAATTTTCTCATTCACTTCTTATTTGTTTTAAACTTGTGAGTATACCATGATCATCTATTCCAAAAGATGAACATAAATAAATTTGTTCATAACCAAATTATGGTACAGAACCCATTAAAAAATTGAGTTAAAATGGACTCCTTAAAGTGAGTTTTAAACCCACAATTCCAACGCAATCATTTATCAAGGCTCATCGCCATCAACTTATGACTGCAAAACTTTCAGTTGTTGGGCTTCCTCAGGAGAAACGTCCGAATCGCCTATACGAAATCGCTGACTCATTAATGTTGGCATCAATCCATTCAAAACTTTGTCTCATGGTAGTGATCGATCTAAAATTCTTCATTTAATTTATTCGCACTTCTAAGAGACTGCGTCACAAGGTACGCCCCTAGTTCCAACTTTTTTCTTAGCAATGACACTGACACACCTTCGAGGAATCAAGCACACCAAAAGTAATCGTGTGAAATTTATGTTGATACTGTGGATAAAAATAGGCAGGACGAAAGTTAGATCTTTCGTTCTTTGTTCCTTTCTTGTAAGAACAGTTTGAGCCTCTAAACAGATGAGATCAACAATTTTTTTTTTCCCAGACAGCCGTAAACAGTGGTCCAAACTACCAGCAGATTGGTAACGTTCTTTGTTTTTTTTATCTTCTTCCTCACAAAGCCTAGATCAAAAATACCGATATAATCAGAAAGCTTAAAGAAAAAAGAACGGAATGCTTTTAAGACTACCATAGCCCCACCTGTGACAAAATGCCCACAGCCTCCATAAAGCTCGTAGTAACCATTAGAGTGGAAATTTTTTCCATTCACTTCTTTACCAATTTTGTTACAATATGGTATAATGAGTATTTGGTCATACAGGTCTAACTTTGGGTCAAGGCCTTGTGAAACATCTCAAGATTCTTGCAGTGTAACGTCTGCTTTTGTAGCTGAACCATTCAGTTTAGCTGATCACTGCTTCAGAATCTAATTCTTGGCAATAACCTCAACAAACAAACTTAGAATCATATCACCCCAGAGACAAGTACAAATCACCCTGGACCAAGATTAACCAGTCATGTCACGGCTCATATTCTGCTCTATGAGGTTATGCCTCACATGCCAAAACAGAGACTGGTGGGAATAATTGTACCAGACATGATGCACACTGTAGAAGCCCTTTGCAATGCAGGGCAGCAGTACTTTCACCAAGAAAGCCATTTTTGCCTGGCAAAAGTAGCACACCAGTCTAATATCTCTGAAATGTAAACAACCTGAGTTCAAATTAGGAATCAATTCTGTCATTCATTCTTCCTGGGGAATGAGAAAAGTGAGACAAGAGCCAGACTCCATTGTATAGGCACACATGCATGGGCTTTAACAGAATCCACTCAGTTTTCTTGGTCCCACAAAAGAAAGCCCACAGGGGCCTAATTATTCACATGATATCTCAGTCTATGCCATCTCATGTGTCTGAACTTTTTGTGAACTCCTCATGGGTTCCTTTCCAATAGATGCGCATAATTGCTCTATTTGGTTCATAGGTTGTCAAAGAAAGAGACATGGAACATTAGAGAACTCATTTTCTCACCCTTTTATCTTTTTTTTTTAGATGAATCTCTTACTTAACTGCTACGAAAATAGGAGGGGATATGGAGGACATCAGATGGAGAAAATAATGAATTTTACATCTCACTTCTCGTTCTTCTTTGCTTCTTTAATTGGTAGAGCATATTGAGAAAATGAGTGCAATCTATGGAGCATTGAGCTGGGCTGGTACAGCAGAAGCGACATTGAACAAATCTAAACCAAAGTAGAGCATGTTTATGATGAAAAGGCCCAAAAAAGAGGCAACCGACCAAACATCCGCTTTTAAGAACTTCAGCAAGACGATGTTAATCACCAAAGAATATTCAGCAGCAATGTTGCCGATCTCGTTTACTGCTAACCATTATTTCCAAATTCAAATAACTTGTTCTCCAACCTATTATATAAAGAGTATTTGCACTAACTCTTGAAGTTATGTATTCGAACATTTTCAGAAGCACTTCTTAGGACTTCTAGTCGTTTAGAGAGTGTCTATAGAAGTCTTGTACAGCCAATAGTTCTTAAGGGAAGTGGGATAGTACGTATTTTTCCAATGAATTTACCACATTAGTATTGCTTTAACAGAGACCAATTATCATTTTAGTTTGTTTGGCTATACACAGTTCTCATTTTAAGCATAATTAAGGATGGTGGACTCTCCTTTCCAAGGGGAAAAAACAGCAGACAGTTGGGCCAACATGTTGTATAGCCTTACTGGTTCTTAATGGCTTACATCATCCAAACCAATCTCTATCCATGCATAGATGAGTGATAACCCTAACATGACATGCTATTTGATATTCCTCACTGGGGCCTACTTATTATGTTTTCAAACTCTAAATTGATGCTCCTTAAAAAGTGGGGGAGAAAGTTGAACTTGTTCTGCATGTACACAAGGAAATATCCCAAAAGCCAAAAATTGCATATGCTGGCTTACTTTGTTCCCCTTCATATAGTTATAGCAAATACCAAACTTTCTTCTTTACATCAACCCCAGAACAAACAAAGAAATCTGAAACTGAAAGAAACTTAATAACATGACAAACTTCTTTAAAACTTCAAGCTTGCAACCATGTCATGTATGATCACTTGAGTCCCATTCTGGCATTAGAGGAAGATGAGTAAAGCAATGAGGATGCAGAGAAGCTTGTGTTGTTGCTTTTCTTATACAAATTTCGCAATGCCTGCATCGACGACGTTGTCGCTGGAACTCCATTTGAGTTCTTATTTTCTTGAATGTCGGTGGCCGGAGAGCCCTTGAGGAGCACATCAACCTTTGCATACTCCTCCCTTTCATGCTTGATTTCCTTGAGCATTGCTGATACATCTTTCATACTAGGCCTTTCGTCAGGGGAGGAGTTTACGCAAAGTAAGGCAATGCCTAATGCTTGCCTCATTTCCTCAACTTCTGATTCAGGTCGAGATAGTAAGCTTGGATCAAGGACTTCAGTTCCTCCCCTTTTTTGTCTCACCCAATCCACTACGTGGCGTCCATCTGGTATCGTTGGATCAATTGGTTGCTTCCCTGTCAACACTTCTAATACAACTACACCATAACTATAAACGTCGCTCTTCTCGGTGATCTTCATCGAATAGCCATATTCTGATCAAGAGCAAGAAATAAAAAATTAGCACAAGGAGTACTAAATTGGAGTATTTGGAAATAGCTTTATGACGTTCTGTTGGTGAGAATCTGAGCATATTAAAAAGAAGTTTCTTGCATAGACACATTAAATTTTATATTTTAAGAGTGTCATTACTGGCATAATGAAATTTAAATACAAAATGCTTAAAAAGTATCGACTTCAAGAATGCATATTTACCAGGAGCAATGTACCCGTAGGAGCCTGCAACTGTGTTCGAGGAGCGAGCAAAATCACCATCATCGACGAGCTTAGCAAGGCCAAAGTCTGCAATGTAAGGTTCGAATTCAAGACCAATGAGGATGTTATTGGACTTGATGTCCCTATGAACAATTGGAGGAACACAGTCATGGTGTAAATACGCAAGCCCTTGTGCTGCTCCTAGCAATATTTGGAATCTCAATTCCCAGTCCAAAGAATTTCCATTCCTCTCGTGTAGCAGACTACCTAAGCTCCCATTAGGCATATAATCATACATGAGTAATTTTGTGTTTTTGTTCCAACAGCAACCCAAGAACTTAACAATGTTCTTATGTCGAATGGAGCCGAGTGTTTTCACCTCTGCCGAGAAGGAATCGCGAACTGTACATTTATCATCACTGCAGTGATTGGTTGCAGCCATTGTTGTCGGCCAAAGTTTCTTCACGGCAATCACATCCCCATTCTCCATATCTGCCCGATAAACAACCCCCGAACACCCTTTTCCAATCACATTGGAATCCACTAAGCATCTCAAGATTTGTTCGACGGAAAAGTTTAGCTTCTGGAATGGAGTGAACTGCCAAGGCCATGAATCACCTATCTCGGAATCATCATCATCTCGGATAGTCCTTCGCGCTCGAATGACTGCAATTGTGCCCATGATCACCATTGTGATTGTCAACGTGATAAGCAGTGCAATTGCTAGTTTAAGTCTCCTCGACCTGCTTACATGATCTTCATTTCCTCCCATTCGTTTTCCAGCAACATTGCTCAAGAAACACGACTCCCTTCCAAAAGAGCAAAGGCCTTGGTTTGCGGCTAGGTCTGTGGTAGGTAATTGGCGAAAGAGTTTGGTGTCAGGAAGATAGCCAGTGAAGTTGTTGTAAGAGATGTTGAGAGAGACAAGATTGTCAAGTCCAGCCAGCGAACTTAAGTCTCCGTCAAGCATGTTGTGTGATAGGTCGAGAATGGAGAGCTTGCTGAGTGCAGATATTTGAGGTGGGATCGGCCCAGTGAGTCCATTGTAACTGAGGTTGAGAGCGATCTCGAGCACCTCGATTTTGCACAACTCCACCGGGATATTGCCTGAGAGTTCATTGCTGCTAAGATCAAGTAGCTGAAGACTTAAGCAGAGGCCCAGAGAGGGAGGTATCGGTCCAGAGAACATATTCTTACTTAAGAGCAGCTTGTTCAATGAAGCAAGACGGCCAAAACTTGCTGGAATAGGACCTACAATCCGATTACTAGACACATCCAAAACCTGGATTCCAGATAGAGATGACAAAGAATTAGGCAGCGGACCATCTAGTGTATTGTTGCTGAGGTCAACCATTTGCAACTCTGTGCAACTTCCAATATCATCCGGCACCGTCCCCGAAAGTCGATTTGCAGACAAATCAAGAAAATTTAAACTCCTTAAACCCCCAATTTCTTTTGGTATCACACCGGCGATACGGTTGTTACCCAGCCTTAGCCTCACCAGAGAGCTACAATTACCAATTTCTTGAGGTATCGACCCCGAGATATCATTGGAAATCAAAAGCAACTTTGTGAGGTTTCTTAGTTGAAACAAGCCTGGAGGTATGACACCAGTAAGTGAATTGTGTGACAAATCTAGTGCTTGAAGATTACTACAACTAGCCAAACTTGAAGGTATGCTTCCTTCAAGCTGGTTCTGCCAGGCAAAAAACACTACAAGATTTGACAGCATCCCAAGCTCAGGTGGTATCAACCCTGAGATCTGATTTGTGTCCAGCTGCAATTGCACAAGACTAGTAGCATTTGAGAGGATGGAAGGAATCGAACCCGAAATGTTATTATCACTAATCATAAACTCTTCTAGCTCAACTAGGCCACCAAATGACCAAGGTATAGTCCCAGACAAAGAATTCAACGAGAAATCAATCATTTTCAATTTTCTACAGTTCCCAATCTCCTTAGGAATCCCCCCAACTAAATTATTCTGCCATAACAACAGTTTTTCGAGCTTTCTAAGCTTACCTAGCTCAAATGGTATGGAACCCGAAAGGCCATTTTCATACAAATACAAGTTAACAAGCTCAGAACAGTTTCCTAATTCAGGTGGGATTTCACCTGACAGCATTGCAGTGTATATAGACAGCGTTTGAAGCTTACTTAGCTTACCCAATGATGCCGGTAGAGAACCCGAAACCCTCGTGTCGGAGAGGCCCAAAACGGTCAGGTTACCGCAGTTTCCGAGCTCATCTGGGATTATTCCGGCAATGTCCTTGTTACCGCCAGCACGGAGGACTTCAAGGCTAGACAACAGGCCTAATTCAGCCGGAATGTTGCCTGAAAGTTGGTTATCGAATAGGAGAAGGTTTTTTAGACTCTGGCAGTTGGTGATCTCAAGTGGGATTTTGCCAGTGAGCTGGTTGGAGTTAAGAATCAAGTCTTGGAGGTTTTGGAGATTGCCAATGGAAGGTGGTATGGGACCACTTAGACTGTTTGAGCTTATATCAATGACTGTGAGTGAGAGGCAGTCACCAATATCAGCAGGGAGGGTCCCCGTGAGATTTGCATCTGAAATGATGAGTTTCCTGAGGGACTTGAAGCTGGAGAGATTGGTGGGAAGGGGGAGCTGAAGCGGGAGCGACTGGATGTTTATCTCAGAGACAAAACCTTGTGTGCAAGTTATGAAAGTCCAGTTACACGGGTTTGTGTCGAAACTGTTCCAGTTTGAGAAAGGAGTGAGAGCCGATGAAACAAAGGAGGTGCGCAGCCATGAGTGGAGTGTTAAGGCCTCTTGGTTGCCACTGCCACCGGCTGCGGCGGCGGTGGAGGTGGTGAAAAGGGTAGAGAGAAGAATGAAACAGAGGAAACAGAAGAACCGAAGTGGTGGTGGAGAGTGGGGGTTAAGGAGGAGGGAGTTTTGCCTCGAAGAAGGGGGAGCGAACGACATCTGCCTCAATTTCCAAAACTTTCTTCTCGGGCCTGCATAATTTTTGGGTTATCGTTGTTTCTCTATCTCTGTGTCCTTATCTTTCCCTATCAAGTTTCTTGTTTTCTGGGTTTTTTGCTTGGTTTGAACTCAAGCACCGTGTGTGTGTTTGTGTGTCTCAAGGAGAGAGGTTTGTAGGACACTTTGGCTTTGTTTTTCTACTGAAACAGGGGATAAAACAAACGCTCAGTAAAGAAACATGACACCATTAAAGAAATGAAGCAAGCAAGGAATACCTAGAGATTAGCAATCACCACCACCACACCCACCATTCCCCACTTAGGATCCCCACCTTCTCTCTCCCTCACTGACTCTCTCTCTCTGTGTGAGGATTAAAATAAGAATGGGGGAGGGAGATTGGGCCACGCGCAAGGGGGGAAGAAGCAACAGCTGTTCAGAGACTTGAAATTGAATGTATGCATGTGTTGGGGTTTTGTTTATTTAATGGTTTCGGGATTATGCTGCTTTTGACTCTGTTTGTTATCAGTAGTGTGAGGGCAGTTAGCTCCAAGCCCAAGTCAGTGTTTGCTCTCCATCCACCATTTGTATACTTGAAAGGACAGATCACAACCTATGGTCTCTCTCTCTCTCTCTCTCTCTCTCTCTCTCATTCAATATGGGCGTGGGGAGCTTTTGTTTATTGTTTCACTGTGTATTTTTTTGTTTCCAGTTTTCTCCACCTTGGTTGGATCTCTTCAATGATGATATTTGTTTTTTAACTTACATTTCCAACACATTAACGTCCTAATGCACTATTTATTGGCTTAAGGGGATATTCACATCTCCTTCGGTATCAAAACCACAACCACCACCGTCCACCACGGCTACCACAAGTCATTTCTATCCGGCTGCCTCACACCGCAACCATTGTCACCAAGTTACCACCCTTCATCAACATCACCTTCTTCCACCACCCATCATTGCCATCAAGTTTCGTAACCAATGACAAACATAGGGTTCTAATCATTGAAGTATTTAGTGGGAACCCTAAATTAAAGCATTAAATCCGATCCATTTACAAGCTCACACTTAATGAGCTTCTCCTCTGGTAAAAAAAAACTAAAAATACTGCAACGAGGGAAATTATTTCAATTCTTAGAATTGCAAATAAGGGTGCTATCTGAACTAGGAGCGAAAATTGAAAAGATATCACGAGATCCAAGGATGAGGGCGGTGGAGTCATCGCGTAGCTGGGCTACTCTAAGTTGACTCAAGTAGAGATGTTGAGTTGCTGCTTTTGTTTTTTTTCTTGTTATAAATTGTGACATATATATATATATATATATATATATATATATATATTAACCTTGTTGAGAGAAGAAAAAAAAGATGTGAAAGCATATGTAACGTAAGAGCGTAGAAATAAACATTTTCTCCAAAAAAGAATTAACTTCCAAGGAAATAAGACGAGAGTAGGAAAAAAATGAAAATAAAACCCTAAAATCCGTGAATTCATTCAGGAGAGTGACACTTTCATGAAACACACCCAAATTTATGAATATGTTACCAAGATATAAGAAAAATTATATAGAAGGGGAATATACCAAGGAGGAAGATGTAAGAACGTTATTCTCCATTCCTTGATATTACAAATTTACTGCAGTGGTGATTTAAAGAACTTTAACTGTACTTTCGACGCTACAAATATTTCTTGACTTACTCATTAATTTTTGTCAAACTTTTATTGGTATTTTAGAATAATTTGTCGGTGGAGAGCCATTATGGGCGTTGGAGCCGGATCTAGCTTAATAAACCCTAACTCATCTATTCTTAAATCCAACTTACACGATGTTTTTACAAAGTGTGCATGAAGATGATGAAGGATTGCTAGTCCCGCAAGCCTGCTTCATGCAGTGTCATGCGTGATTAGAAAGGGCACGCGCCATGTTAGCCGGTGGTTTTGGCCAATTTTTTCAACCAAGTATTTTGAAAGGGCATCCATCGGTATGAGTGTTTAGACCCAGAACTTCATTAGATCCAATGTAATTTGGGTTTTATTATGTGTTAGGAAACAATCTTCTGATATAATCCAACATTTTCAGAGTACTTAATCATGTTAGCTCTGAGGAATTTAAGACTTTTAAGGCAGAAGTAGTCATTATTTAGTTCATTACTTTACTGGGTAAACTGTAAAGCCTGCAATGGCATCTTACATTATGGAAGTGACGAGCACCTCAGTACAGCTTGCTTCCTTCTTCCCTTTTCTGTATTTCTGGCTCCACATAAAACTTGATGGTTATATTTTTTTAAATATGGCCAAATCCTGTTCTTGTAAAATTTTTAGTGGCCCTTTGGGTAACAATCTAGCGACAAATTTGCTGTCAGCGCCATTTGCTAAAAGTGCCATCATTAAACTGTAGTGTCCACCTGCTGTCGCTGAGTGTACAGGCAAAAATATTTCACATTTCTTCCCAAAAAAAATGGAAATGTTACTTTTTTTTCTTTTTGGTTGTGTTCATATCTGTCTATAGGGTTCTTAGTACAGCCTATAGAACCGGACCCTCACTAACTATTTTATTCGACCTATTTGATGTTATGAATATTGTACCCTTGGCACGCTATATGTTGAATATCTAAGGGGCATAGCTACAACAATCCCTTCCATTTGGTGGAAATAAATTGTTAGGACCTTTTATTCACTGCTGAAAGCCATTACTCGATCAATGTACCCTATATTCGAAAAAACACTTGCGTTGCATTTATCGTTTGGCGTACAATGATCGTTACTTATTATTACCAGAGTTACCATTAGAGTGAAATACACCACTGATGATTTCTTTAATAGGCAAAACAAACATAAACAAGTTGTGAAAGCTCATTAACAGATTTACGGGTGAGGTTTCATGAACGTACCAGTTTCTGCTATTTACAACTTGTTCAACTATGGTCTTTGTTGATAACGATGAAAGGCTGGAGCTGAAAGGTTTGTTGATGATCAGCCAGTTATGAAAAATGATGCTTGCAGTGGTGAGCATGTTGAAGTCAAATAGAAATGATAGGAGTATGGTACGTAGATGAACATAAGGTGATAGTAGTAGAGATTTGTTATTTCGTGTAATATCTGACATGATATTTCTAGTTAGATGTGCTTTGTAATTTGAATTACTAGTTCAGAAAAGGTCGTCGGAAAGTCCATTCACGAGCATAAATAAAACTGTGAGTTGTTATAACTTAGATGGTACATACAAAGATGGAGGCTCTCACTCTTGCAAAAGAAACTTCACTGTAACGGTGATAGTGACAGTGACAGGAACTATGACAATGTACTGTAACCAACAGACAAGATGAGAGAACATAAACTTTGACTTCCTATTGTCTGAAAATCCCTTCATCTCGTTAAATTTCACCCGTCTATTTTATCATATCATGTCTATCACCATTGTACCGAATAATTTCTCCAATTCTGCCCATTCTCCACAATCTTTTATCCACAAAAACTAAACTAAAAAAAAAAGTCCTTAAAATCATTGCCCCACGTACAACCAATAATAACCATAGAAAAATCTCATCAGAGCATCATATTGACCATGATCATAAGTTAGAGGACAAAGATCATGTGGCTAATGAAGCCTAAGCAATTTGGACCTACAAGAAGTGGGTTCACCCCAACATTCCAAAATCATCAAAAGAAGAAATAGGGGGAAAAAAAGGAGGAAAAGGAAAACAAAGTGGCTTATATAAACTAATATGGTGAGCCTCTACAAAGTGGCTTTTTACAACATATCCCTGATTTTAAGGCCATATCACGTGTCTACAGGAATCCAAAATATAGTTTTCGACTAATAGCATGACCAAACCAAAACCTTTTTTAAATTATAATTTTCCTAGATAATTACTTATAATATATGGTATCTATGTTTGTATATGTTCCATGTAGGACCTTAAAGTCCCTTATTCTACTGCTTTAGGACTCAATGGTCCAAAAAAATAAAGCTAAACGGCGCTGCCCAAGCCCCTGTTTTCAGGGTCGTGACACCTTGGGAAACTCCCAAGTCCCACCATGGAATCTACACACGTTTTGGCTACCGTTGCATGACACAAGCCTGAGCCTAAACCCAACCAAAGCACTTGCCCACCTTCCACCTTTACCTTTGAGAAACCCATTATTATATATTATATAAGGACCACTTTTTCAGAATTATAATGTTGGAATGAAATATTCCTACCTATTAATCCAGGGCATAGGTCATGAAGAATTATTCTCTTAAGCTGGATGTGGGTGGTCGATCGTTACCGCCTTCTAAAGGATGACTTAAAACACTACAAGTAAGTTGGCATGTGATACTACGTAGAAAAATGAGATACAATAAGTATTATTTCTAATTCTTGAGATGTTAAAACATGAGAACCGTTGCGCCAGATGAGGGAATGTGAATCAGTCTGAGTGCACTTGAACTCTAGTACTGAAGACACATTTGATAAGTTAGATATGTAGAATAAAGTCAAAGGACCTTAAAGATACATTGGAGATGCTAAGAAAGGTTCATCAAGTCCAACATCAAAGAGTAACAAAGAATGCACAGGCTTAGTTACTTTCGATTGTTACTAATTTTTATTATTATGCAACTTGTCTTGATGTGATGCTTGAATTGATAACTATGACCTGAAATGACCTTAAGACACTTTGTACATTACATGTTAGTTCATTACCTTCCGTACAAATGTGTTTCATGAAAATGGGTGAACTTTATAGTTAACTCAAATTTTTCAAAAATATTTTTGGAGCTAATCTTTTCATACTTTTATGTAACTTTTAATTAGCTTTCCAACACAAAAAACAGCACCTCAACCCAATTTTTCTAGATAAAGTTATGCTCAATATAAGAAAGGGGATTTTGCGAGGCAGTCGACCAATACAATCGATTTCATTCTAAGACAATAGGGTAATACAGTAGACTGCATTGTTGGAATTTCAATTTCAACATCTTTTTTGGAGGAAAACAACCCCCAACAGCTAGTTTGGAAGAATACAGTCGATTGCATTGCAAAAACAGCCGACTAAACTTTTCTCTCTTTATCTTCATGATTTTACATAATTAAAAAACATCTTTGTGAGTAGTGAGTATTATTCAAGTCAATAATTATCTCATCTTTCTACTTTACTAGAGTATGTTTTATTTGTACTCATTTTCTTGTAAGAGAGTTTTTATGTACACAATTGATCTCTTTAAAAAGAATGTGACCAAGGCTTGGATTTGTCAAGTCTTGGGTGAGCTCTATGGATTCAAGACTTCTGCTTGGTGTAAGAAAATCAGCAAGTGTTTATAAGGGTTTTGATCTTGACAACCTCGAACAAGATTATTACAAGTGAATCTAGTGCTATTGCAAAGGACTTCCTTGAAGAGGTAGATGCAGGTTTGAGGGTAGTTCAAGCTGAATAATTTAAATCTCTTTGTCAAGTATTTCTAACTCAAACTCTTTACGTATTACTCTAAGATTGCTTTGATTGTGTAGTTACCATCTTGATTTATTAGTTTGATTAAGATTTATGATTGTGTGTAGTTTAAATTCCCCATTAATTTTCAAAACCTTATTCAACCCTCCCCACCCTCCCTCCCCTACCCCGCAGGTTGTTTTATTGATTTCACCTTTGATTACCAATGGCCCTAATCATAAATCAAGTACTTAGACATTAATAAACTCTTTAATGATGAATCTTTTGGCAAAACAGGTTTCCCTTGTTAATATACTCGGAGAACAAGACCAAGTAAAAAAACAAAAAATTTCTGCCCCATTGGTTAAAAGTTGCAAATCCATCCTCAACGTATGGTTGGTCTCAAATTACTAAATTTTAAACTAGTCAAGCTTCGGTTCAGATTAATCTTCATTCTCACCCTCGCTTTGTTGTGCACTTTGAAGCTCGTACTACGGAACATGAGTCAACCTTATCCCTCCCCCTTCTTATTCCCAGAACTGGTCACTAATAACATATTTCTTTCTTTTAAGAGTTAAAAGAAAAAAGAAAGTGAGACGTAATAGCTTAGTGGTATACCTGAATGGAGGTCAAAAATAGTTAAAAAAAAAAAATTAACATAGAGGCTGTAATGTCAAACTTTCATAAGCGAATATTAAAAAATATTAACATATAAAAAGGCTACAATGTCAAACTTTCATAAGCGAATATTACCATTCTCATTCTTTCCTTGAAGTTTTTAAGATAGAAGTTTTTTAAGGCCGCCTAGTGGGGCATTCTCAAAGTCCGGAGTAAATGGTTCGTCTATTCTAGTGTCTGAAAACTTTTGGCTTGTGGAAGTCCCACCTTCCTTTCATCAAGTTTTTTTAAAGTCAAATCTCCAGGTGAACTCCATCTTAGAACTTATGATATATTCAAAATCAAACAAATATATTTATGGTTAGATCTTCCCTGGAAATAATTTCCATCTCATTTCCAGTATCTACGTATCCAAAGGAACTTTCTCTAACAAACTCAAGTCAAATGCCTCGCATTAAGGTCATTTTTAAATCAGTCTACAAACTCTGGTAAGACAAGAAGTTACAATGATGCAGATGCAGGATCCTCAGTTAACCCTAAAAATGATACCCCTTCTAAAATCTAAAACCTCTTATAGAAACTATGGGTAAATGAACTGCCAATTAAGTCAGACTTCAGTAGTCAACATTACAAATGATGTCCCTAAAGTCAAATTTTCATCAGTAAATGTTGTCGCCCTCGTTCTTTCCTTCAAGTTTTTGGCAAAGAAGATATTTTCTGGGCTTAGTGGGGCACTTTCAAAGGCAAGAGTACTCTCGAATTAGACCTCCATTAGCAAGTCAAAAATGGTAAAGACTTTTGGCTCTCGGATGTCCCACCTTCCTTTCTTCAAGCTTTTTGAAATTCCAATCTCCAAGTGAACTCCATCTTAGAGCTTATGATAGATTCAAACTTAAATGAAAATCTGTTCAGTCAGATATTTATTGGAAATAATTGTCATCTTATTTTTCTACTTACCCAAGGGTAAATCGCAATTTTGGTCCTTTGTCTTAGGGCCAAGATTTTAAATGATCCCCTACTTTTACATTGTTGCATTCAAACCTATATACCATTAACCGATATTAAATCATGAAATGGCTTAAAATTAGGGGGATAGGGAGAAAATTAGAAATGCAGGGTTTCATTGCTGACTTAGATGCCACTGGGATGCAATGTGGACACCCAAGTGGTATCCAAGTCAGTAATGGAGATGAAAGAACTACTATCTCTAATAGCCTCCTCTTCTCCTCAAAACCCACTACCGGTGATCCATGGTCTCAATTACACAACACTACCATCAACCACCACCCACTTCTAGATCGACACCAATACCATCTTTATGGGTAGTGGCGGTCAGTGGTGGTTTACAGGTTTTAGGTTGTGGTTTTGGTGGATTGCATGTTGTTGGATGGCTTAGTCGATAGTGGAATCAATGGTTAGGCGTGGCGAGGGGCAATAGTGGGGGGAGTAGGGTGATGGTCGTCGTTGGTGGGTGGTGGCCGGTGGTGGGGCCAGTGTGGAGGTAGCTACATTAGGGTTTAATGGTGGTTGATTATCGATGATGGAATTGATGATTGGGAATGGTGAGGGACAGTGATATAGGCAACAAGTTGATGGTGGTCCGCAGTGGTTAGTGGCCATAATGGGAAATGATGGGGAGGCAATGATGGTGGTTGATTACTGATGATAGAATTGGTAGATGATAGTGGTGGGGGACAGTGGTCAGGACAACAGTTGATGGTGGTAGGGCGATGATCGGAATAATAAATGAATAACAAAAAGATGTAATCATCAAAATTACAAAGTTTTGGCGATTAGCCTTAAGCAACTTGCCTATGGTTAACCACATAATTTATTTTTCCCCTTTTATAATCAAGAAATAGAATTAAATTCCACTAATAGACTTTTTTGACACCTAAGCATTCAAGTGTCATCCAATTAACCCCATAAGTGTCCACATTGTTACCAAGTGGCATCCATATCAACAAGGACCCTTGCATTCCCCCCCCCCCCCCCCAAGTTATGTCATCATTTAATGAAGTTGCATTGGACAGAGGGACTAAATTGATTGATGATATATAAGTTATAGTATTTAGCGCAAACAAAGTAAAAATTGGGAACCATTTAAGATTTTGACCCTATGATAAATTACGAAAATTGCAATATACCCTATATTAAAATGAAATTTATCTAACAAACTCATGTGGAATACCACACCTCTTGATCATTTCTCAGTTAAATCAGTCTGCCAACTCTTGTATGTCAGGAAGTTGTAATAAAAAATCTCAGACCCTAGCTTCAACCTTGGAAATGACATCCCCTAAAGATTGTAGAACCTCATACAAAAAACTATAAGTAAATGAACTGTCAACTAGACTTCAAAGATTTAACATTAAAATGATGTTGTGTGCATCATGTGCCTTTCAAGCCCTGAAACTTGTTTGCATCTTTTCATTTTTCAGTGTCTATGCCCGCCTAAGATCGGTGTGGTTTTTGTTTGAACCTCAGAATAAAGTTCAATATGGAACTTTCGCACTTTTTTAGTATTCTCTTATGTACTTAAACAAAATCGTCGTGCCTCAATACGGTCTGACGTTATACCTGACTTTTTCACAACTCTGGTGTATTTTATGAGATAGGAATATAATCATCTCTCATGGTGTCAAGTTCAGTGCCATATCCACCATGTTCTAGTAATAATTCATTTTTCAATCTATTTGGATAGCTTTGATGCACTCAAAACCTAGGTACTTCTATCATTAATCATAAGAAAAAGGCCATTATCCAAATTAAATGACTTATGTCCAACAAATAAATGCTAAAGTCACTCAGCTGCTTGTCATTGTTCAATAGACCAGACAAATTTCCTTAGTGTAGGATACAAGTTTCAACATCATCACTCGATAGTCGGAGTGGGTGTGTGTTCAAGAAATGCGGATGGGATTTTTTGCGCATTCTTTTGATTCTCGTATTTCATCTTTACTACAAGTAGTTTTGACAGTTCTGAGATAGGCAAAGCACCAGAATCTCATGTATGCCATTATTTATAATAACCGAAAATACTTACTTGCCTAGATCTTAGGATTAGAGATCATCGGTGCACACTATAGCTGTTCTTCGATCTTATATGATATTAAATACCGTATATGCCCTTACATTCCTACATGGTTATATATGAAGTAAGAGCTTATTGAGTGACGCAATCTTGCCGGCTATCTTTTCATGTAAGACAACATCATATGTATGTGAACTGTAATTCTTTTGAATTGGGTGTTTGTAGGTCTAGCTTTTTTCTAATATAGACAATGTATAGTTCCTTATATCTTGCATTTGATTATTATTTTGATGCAATTACTAAAAAGTCAAGACGATATGTATAATCTTATTGAACTGATGTATTGACGTTTCTATGATGGGCCAATTCCAAAATTGTACTGTAAAGTATAAATCAGATTTGCCTCGAGTACCTTAACTTTAAAACATACCAAACCAGTTGCTCACTTTATCTTTCTTATCCAAATCAGTCCATTGTCTAAACAGAGCTGACATCTATTAGAAGTTTCAAAAGTAAGACTGGAATTAAGGAAAAGTCTCTTAAACGTAAACTTAAAAAGAAATTACAACCCTTAATTCATGGTCACGTAACAAGAGTCTTAGTTTTTTCCTCTCATATCTCTCTCACCCACTAGTTGACTGGAGCACAGAATCAATAAGGGAGCGAGCGGGTGGCACTGGTGGGCCGGTTCAAAAGAGATGTATTTTTAGTCATTTTACATGTTATAATACCTAAAAATTCTAAACACAGTTAAAAGAATTGTACTTTTAGTCCTTTAGAATGCTAAACTTACACAAATAAAAAAAAAAGGTAAAGTTCACATATTAAGTCAACACAAAAAATCCTTTTTATTCTCAGTCTCTACTGTTTTCAAAGCCTGAAACCACATATACGAATAGAGCAAACGCCTCATCGGTCCCCTCAGGGGCCTCATACCCTCAACTCCACTACCTCCAACAGTCGGTCTATAACACCCCGTTAAATTTTCCAATTACATTAATTTTATCATAAACAGTTGTTTTTGGGCTTTTTCATAATTTCAGTAAATTTTGGGTAAACTTTGAAAAATACCTAAAGTTTGGAGGGTTTTAGGTAATTTTTCCCTTTTGGATAAATACGTATAAAGTTATTTATGGGATCGATCGTCCCTTACTTTTCTCTTCCTTTACTTTTGTTACACGAGAGAGAGACAGATGGGGTTTAAAGAAAAATTTTATGGTGATCGAGTTAGTTTTTCGATAAGTCTTCTAGTCCTTTTCTCCCAAATTTATTCAATATTTTATGGTAGTAAGGTGAGTAGGATTTTGGTAGCAATGTGTGAGTTAGTGATGGGGGTGTGTATGTGATGGCTGTCGTGAGGGTAATATGGGTGATTCAGGTAGGACATAACCATGTTCGCCGCGACTATGTGCTCATGAATGTGTGTGTGGGGGGGGGGGGGTTTATGGCTGTAAGAAAGTGGTGTCCATCAATGTGTCTATTGCAAGAGTATATTTTGTGTGATACATGAGGTGTTTTGTGGGGAGTGCCATAGCTGTCGATAGACAGTCGTGGTGTGTTGTGTGTATGTGTGTGTTTAAGAGAGGGAGGACTGTCGTGAAGGCAGTCTGCATCAGTGTGTGTTTATGTTTTTTTTTTGGGTGTGTTCGAGCGCGTACGCATGCGTGTAGGGGAAGGAAGGCTGTCGAGGCAGCTTGTGTGCATGTGTGTTTGTATGGAAGGGGGATGGTTGTGTACGGGTGTGTGTTTAGGAGGGAGGACTACCGTCATGGCAATTTGTTCGTGTGTTTGTGTGTATATGTGTGTGCACATGCTGTGTGCGTGAGTGTGTGCTATATGTGGGTGTGTATGTGTGTAGTGCATATGTATAGGTGTTGTGTCATGACTCTGTGTGTGTGCGCACGTGCGTGCTTGCGTGCGTGCGTGGTGGGTAATTGTGGGTCAGCAGGTGCGGAGAAAGAGAAGAAGATGAAGTGGATTTTGTGAGTCTGTGCAGAGTAGGTGGTTGCACAGGTGTACCACGGGCTAGCGTTTTGTTCAGCGCGCGTGTTAAATAGCGCACAGTGATTGTTAGTATGTACCGTATAATTTTATAGTAGAGTACCTTACGCAATATTAAAAATTCTAGCAAAAGTTTATAATTTCTCTGAAATCGTTTGTATTTTTAATATTTTCAAGTAAGTTCATATTTGAAAATTCATTTTGTGTCTTTAAATTCCACGATAAATTGTGAAAAAATTATGGTAAAGTTTGTATAGTATAAAAAATTCTTAGTTTAAGTTTGACAAATTTTGGAGTGAATTTGTTATCATTACCGTATCGCATTGGATTTAGTAAAACAAATAATTTAAAAATAGTCTTATTGCCATTTAAATTCTGATTTCAGTTTTTATAATTTGTTATGAGACTTCATTTTTAGCTAGAAACAATTATGGCTAATTATGGGCTTTCATTGCATTTAAAAAATTATTTTGATTAAAAAATATTCAAAAATTAATTTTTTTAGTTTATACGTTGTTTTAAGTTAGAAAAATATTTTATGAGAATTTATTATCCATTTAGGATTATTATTAAGCTTTGAGGAGTGTGTCAGGTTTTCTAGCTAACTAGGTTGGCCGTGTTTGGGACCCGCTCTGAGTTACGTTATTTCGGGATTTGAAATGAGCACTGGTTGAGTTGTTCATATTAGGTTTATAATATAATAGCGGAGATTGTGTTTCAATAAAAAATTTGCCTGATCTAGCTTAATTTATAATATTTTTTATCGAGGTTGTTTAGCTTTGCATAGCTTGGATCGAGGTCAGAATTATATCCGAAATCACATTTCAGCAGATTGTTCTAGTATTTTTTTATTATGATTTGCTATATAATTTCATTGAATTATTATATTTTTTAATTGTCATAGAAATGTTTTGAGTTGCCCATGAAGCCCTATCTTGAACCTTAAAGCGATTGTTTAAAACTCTCACTAATGCTCATATTTTTTGTTGATTCGAGCATTATACAAGATGTGGAATTATGTGTATTTCTTTCGAATATTGACATGAGATAGTAAATCTAAGGCGTTATAAGGATGATCTTTTATGTGGGTGTTGTAAGGTTGGTCTGGTCTATTTGGGTTGCAACTGGTACCTAAGTGGACTAGTTTTATACATATGCATATGTAGTCTGTATCTGAGCACTACCGAGGCTGCTTTCCTATTCTGTTTTGTTCACGTTCAATATCATCTTCTTCTGTTTTACTGACTCTAAAATATTTTGAAGTGCCTATTGGTTTGAGGGATTGATTTGATAATCTTCTGGTACCTATATCAAAATGTTGTGGTTTCATTTAAAAAGAAATCCTTCTTCGAACTATCATTTGACTTCATATAATTATTTGATTCATAATGTTTCAATTTTAATCGACTTTACTGGGATCTCAAAAGCTCACTCTTATTTGATTCTCTTCTGCAGGTAATGATCACCAGTAGGTTGCTTAGGCATGGGTTTAGAGACTGAGTGAGGAGCTGTATTATCAATAATTATTTTTTTAGTTGGACCCCTGCGTGGGTAATCACTGTTTAGTCCTTCTATAATAAACCTAAGACTTTTCATTTAGGACCTTTATTTATAAAAATAAAAAAAAACTTGAAATACTACATGGATTAGAAGCTCGGATATATATTTGAAGTTGTTTGTTGAATTGAGGATTTTATGTCAATAAGTGTTTGATTGAGAGTGAGTGCTTTAACGCTCCAAAAGTCCGGGGTGTTAATGCTTCGAATTTTTGGGTCCTTACACCGACCTCTCCAGCTTAGTCGCAAAGGTCCAATAACGACATCTTGGCAGGTCACGGGCTCACGAGCCACGACATCCAAAGTCTAAAAGTCACGGGCTCAGGCAGCGACAGGTACGGGCTCACAGATGGCAGGTTGATCTCACGATAATGACACCCAAAGGTCACGGTAGTAAGCATCTATTTTGATGGTAAAAGCAAGAGAAGATATAGTGTTTAATTCTTAAATCTCCTTATTCCTTGAACCCTTTCTTTTTTGCCTATTTTAAAATTTGACAATTGGGTTTTGGAAATTACAAGTCGTAATTGGGAATTGGAAATTTGGCAATTGCTGCTAGTGGAACTTTTAATTTTAGATTGAGATTATGTATTTTTAATTTCAAATTGTAATTGTTGCTCGTGGTGAAATTAGGGAATTCGGAATTAGGCAATTGCTGCTCGTGGGTGTATAGGTTTCAGATTGAGGTTTATAATTGGAAATTTTTATTTTGGATTGAGAGTTTGACAATTGTTGCTCATGGTGGCAATTAGAAATTGAGAATTTGGAACTGAATTTGGCAATTAGGAACTGGGATTTAGAGCTTTCATGGACCATTCAAATATATTGGTCAACCTGGACAAGTTCGAATCGAGAAGTTCGATTTGGAATTCTTGTTTATCTAGTATAGTGGGAGGTCTTCAATGGTATTCATTCCAAATATGTTACATTCTTAGTTTGGTATTTGATTCTTGTAGTCTTGTTTTATTCAATATGCAATGTATGTATCCATTGTATATCCAGCTCGTTATATATCCAATATTTAGTATTGTTTGTTAGAAATCCAATGTATATCCAGACTCCAGTTCTGCTTATATTTGCTAAATTTGTTAATTTAGTATATAAATTAATCTTTATCGAGTACTTATGAGAAATTTTTTAATTAGTATAGGTTTCTTGTAAGTATTTCAATTATGAAAATATATTTTCAAGTAATTTCATGTCCAAATCCATCATCTGTTGATCAACAAAGTGTTGATAATGTTGATAGGCAACCTCCTTTGAAGCATTATAGAATGTGAGATATTCCAACAAATGCCAACTCAATTGAAAGGCGTCAGGGGTTCATTCAATCGTCTGTGAGACAATCGGGTTAATTTCTTTGGAAGTTAATGAGGTTGATGTGCCTAAGGCCTCAAGAAATGCCTAATTCTACTATTCCAAATGAAACTATTCATACTTTTTAGTTGTGGATTCATATATGTGATTAACCTCCCGAATGACCAAGACCCCATTTTTAGATAGTATCTACTAAAGGGTCCTTATCAGCCCCGTAAGCACAAGTTTCCACAAACTAAGTCCGAGAAGAAAATGCGATGCTTCAATAAGCTTGGTTCAAAGAATATTCAACTTGGTTGCATATAAGGATCAATTGCATTCGACACCTTCAAGTTTATCCGGATTGATATTCGGCACCCCGAACTTCATTTTAGCTATCTCGCACCACAACTAAGATAAGTGGCACGAAACACCCCACAACCACTTCCCGGCCAATAAAGTCATCAAAGTAGTGATTTAACTCAAGTTAAGGGGACATTTTTTTATAATCACACACACACTCTCTCTCTCTCTCTCACACACACACACACACCCACCCACTCACTCACTGACTTATCCATCTTCATCTCCATCTTCCACCTTCCATGTTCACCAACACCACTATTGCCAATCTGCAACCCAATCCCATCTCCATTAATCAACATATCTACCACCCATCGCCTTTACCAATCACCATGCCCACCATCCACGACCTCCACCAATCACCATACCCGTCGCCACCTCCTTTCTGAAGACCATCGCTACCTTAGCAATCACTACAGAAACCCATTACAACCATCAATTTGTGCCTTAGATCTCATCACAGTCATCAATTTCTACCATACACGAAGCCTAGATCCCTTCTTCCTAAATTTTAATCACAAAGAAACTTAGATCCCCATTTTTTGACCTGATATTCCAAAAATGCCCTCCTGAGTTTAGCCATAACAAAAATATTTGCCCGAAATTTGGTCAGAATATGGTCGTAGGGTGATTGAAGCCACAATTATATAAGTTTGTGGTGCAAGATAGCTAAAATACACTTTAGGGCGCTTCATTCTACCCCGAGCAAATTTGGGGGTGCCGAATGCAATTAATGCTTGCATATAATGTAGCAAAAGATGCATGTGTTTGACCTTTACTGTTATCTTTTTAAAACAAAGAAAAAGCAAGAAATAAAATGTGGCAATTAATTTGTTATCAAAAAGTGATCGAAATGAATATCGGTTGCGTCTAAATTGTATCACTTGTATGAATTAAGTATCTCTTAAGGCAAAGACTAGCTTTTCGAGGTCATGATGAATAAAAAGAATCTAATGATCAAGATAACTTTCTTGAACTCTTAGGGGCTCTTGCTAATAGCAACCACGGTACCAAGAGCATTATGCTAGAAAATGCTCCACAAAATGACAAGCTAAGTATGCCCGATATTCAAAATGATATTGTAAGGGATTGTGTTACCGAAACCACCTTGATAATTAGGATCAATTACATTAGGCGTCCCTAAGTTTGCTTGTGGTAATGCGTTGCACCCTAAAGTTTTTTTTAACTATCTCGCATCACAAACTTGCATAAGTGTGGCAAGAAACACCCTGCAACCACTTCCTGGCCAATGAACTCACTTGTGTGGTAATTTAACTCAACTTTGAGGGGGCATTTTTGGCAAATCACCGCTCTCTCTTATCCATCTTCATCTTCCACCCGCCATCTTCACTAGCACCACCACTACATGATATGTAGCCCAGTCCCAGCTCTATGCCCACCACCCACGGCACCCACCAATCACCAAACCCGCCTCCTCCTTTCTCGATGGTCACCGCCACCTACTTTCTTAAGATCACCGCAACCTTAGCCACCATCACAAAAACCCATCATACCATCCATTTTTGCCCTAGATCCCACCATAAATATCAATTTCTGCCATACACGAAGCCTAGATATCTTCTTCCTCAAATTTGATAACAATCAACCCTAGATCTCTATATTTTGATCTTACATTTCAAAAATGCCCTCCTGAGTTTAGCCATGTCAAAATTTTTGCTTAAAACCTGGTTGGGATATGGTTGGAGGGTGATCTATGCCACACCTATGTAAGTTTATAGTGCGAAATAACTAAAATGAAGTTTGGGGTGCAGCCTGCTAAATTGGCTTATGCCTTTCCAGCTTATAATTCTAGAAAAATATAGCAGTCTTCTCGCAAGCAAACTTAGGGGCACACAATGCAATTGACTCTATTGATTATGCAAGAGCTTGTTAGTTCATTATTTTGTACCCCTTCCACTCTCTTTATGCATATTTAAACACACACACACACACACACACACACATCACATTTCCCTTACACACCCAAACCCATTATACATCTACATGCACACGGCCTTTGCACCTCCACCCCTTTGCACTTCCACCTCTATAGACACACAAAACACACGCACACATATTCACACACAAAACATAGCTAAACACACATCTCCTCTCACCCCATGCACCCATTACACACACCAAAACACACGCACACATGTACACACTATCACACCCACACACACAGCACACACCCAGTACACACGCACACACACAGCACATGCAAGCTTCCCTTGGCAACCTTACCACACCATATATTCACACAGACACACTCACCACACTCATGCATTCCACAGCCACAAGCACACATACAATTTACAATACACACACCACTCGTAGCTCACAAACACATTAAAACACACTACCACACACACACACACACACACATATATATATATATATATACATATATATATATATATATATACATATACATATATATATATATATACATATACATATATATATATATATATATATATATATATATATATATATATCCCCTTCTAAAAACCCACAAATACACAGCTTTCACACCCATAATGTACATTACAACTCTCCAAAGCATCACCTTTTACCACGTCTCATAAGTCACAACACAGCCATGGCCCCCTTTTTCTTCGCACAGTTACATGCTTTCACGGCTGTACAACGACCCACTATCTTCCCTTTCCACACACGAACACCACTCATACCCACACATTTACATAGTTTCTCACGCACGCACTGCACATCAGCTCTAGTAGGCCCTTCTTGTAGCTATCAATGTACCTACTAACACACCCACACAGAAACACACGACACATACATAACACTCACATCTCACTCCTTTTCTCACACGGCAGTCCCATGGCTGCCACGGCCACAAACCCACAAAGCCTTCTAGCTTCCCGCTCTATAACATATACAAACCTACTCCACTGTAACATCTACACATAAAGGAATTTCCAACAGCACTCACGCATATAATATACAGCACTCACGCATAACCTCACACGATGCAAAACTACTGCCATGGTTATGTCTGCTTGCACCCAACACTCACGGCATCACTAAACACACACGCTTATCACTCGGCAGATGTTCCCTAAAACCCATAAATCCATGAATGTTTTAAAGAGAAAAGGGTTAGAAAAAACTTACCGAAAAAATAATTGTGATCGCCGAAAACTTCGCCGAAAACCTTCTCCCATTTCCTTCCTTCATTCTCTCTCTAAATCTCTCTTCCTCTCTCAGTCGTGTCTCAGAAAAACAGCCATAAAATTTTAGGGTCGGCTGCTCTATAGAATATGCAAGTATGTATGTATGTGTGTGTATTACAAGCCCTAAACTGGACATTTACCAAAAATCCCTTAAATATTCGCCAGTCATTTTAAAACTTACCTGAAATTTTGTATTATTACAAAAAGACCAAAAATAAATTATTTACTATAGTTTATGTGCCGAAATTTTTTTAATGTATTTGATACACTACCCCTCTTCCTATTTGTCTCTAAAAGTTGCTAATTAGTATACCGATGCAAAAAAAAAATTTAATAAATCGCCGCTAAAAGTTTTAGATTAAACCGTTAAAAAATATTTTAGGGTTTGGGGTGTTACACTAGCTCTAATTTAGAGTGCTTAGATCTACAAGATTTTTCATACTTGTAAGGTAGTATTGCAGCAAACATAAAAAGTAGAGCAACTATGTCATGCAAAAGCATAATAAAATTCTTTCGCAGCAGCTTATGGCATGATTGTGGAATTGCGTCGAACGTGCAAAGTCCTTCATATCCCTTTTCCAAATCAATATACAAATTTGAAAATCCCTGCTGCTACTCTAAAGGATTTTTTGAGTACTTGCCAAGGTGTAACAAACTCAAATGACCAATAAAGGCAATTGGTCTGTGTATTCATGCTCGTCATTCTTACAGAGGTCTGCGAATCTAAAGTTTGTTTATCATGATATTGTGAACCATAAAATCAAGGATGGACTATCACAGTTAGACTTGGAAAAATGATCAAATTATAGAGGGAGAGAGCGTGAGAGAGAGAGAGAGAGAGAAAGAGAAAGAGAGACAAGTTGGAAAGATGGAGTGGAGTAGAACAACTACTTTAATTGGAACAACTGAGCAGCAGTGACAGATAGAAGCAGTAGCAACGGCGACATCGATTGGAGCTATGTAGTAGTAGGCGGCAACAGCGAGAGAGGCGATGGTGGCGACTAGAGCAAGGGACAGGTCACTGGATCAGGCAAGGCTGTGAGGGGTGAGACTGTGAGAGTCGTGTGACTCGTGAGACTGAGAGTGAGAGTTAGGTTTTTCACCGTGTTTGGGGATTTTGGACTTTAGTCTTTAGAATATTTGTTAGGCTTACTTAGTGCTCGGTGGAGCTAAGAAACAAAAATATGGAAGAAAAGTGGACAGTAAATCTAAAGCCACACCATCATAATCAACGGCTAGACTTCATGCGCCTTAACATGCACATTCAAGCTATTACACACCTTGTGTCTTGACACCTGCGCACACGAGACACGTGCCTTATTAAATGTGTTGCGCCTAGGCCTAGGCGAGGAGCGATTAGTGAGCCTAGCACCTAGGCGTGCTTTTTATAACACTACCACCGCAAAACCTCATGGATTTAAGCTGCAGTGTCAGATCTGAGTTAGGGCGTGAATTTGGAGGTGGCCAACGCAGGTCACTCATGTTGGTGGTAGTGACCTGAATTGGTGATGGCATAACGCTAATGGCCAATGTCAATGGGCGATGATAGTGATTTAGATCGGTGATAGCAGTGGTTGTAACTTCAAGTGGTGGTGGCATAAAATTGGTGGCTAACATCGGTGGCATGATGGTTGTGGTTTACATATGTGGTAGTAGCAGTTGTTGGCTCAAAATGGTGGCAATGATGGTTAGGTCCTGGAGGTATATTGAATTATTAGCGATTGTAGTGGTTGTCTAAAATTAGACCGGTGGAGGAAGAAGAATTATGATTTGATAGGTTTGCCCTCCAGTCATATGAGGGGCAAATGGAAACGATCATCCACATTTTTTCAACTGAGAGACGATTTTGGGTCCAATTACAACAAATTAAAATGTTGGGGTGTTATGTAATACAATCGAACATATAAAGTTGTAAGTGAGAAAATAATGTAATACTTAGGGGATTATTTGAAATTTATCCCTCTATTACACATCTAATCAATTTATAATTTATAAATATATGAAAGCCAAAATTAAGAGAAGGTGACCACATCACCGCCTACGGGACACTCTCTTAGCTCACCTTGTGGACTTTTCTATTTTGAATTTTTAAATTTATTATCCTTTGTAATAATGATTCAGATCTCTTTGTTCTCTCCCCCTCTCTTTTATTCAACTTGATTTGAATTCCTTTTTACCATTAGAAATTCAACCAATTAAAAAGATTTTATATTTCTCTCTCTTCTATGTCAACATGTCTCATTTAAAAATTTTATTTATATCTTTGTAATTTCATTATTTTCTAAGATTTTGTCAATACTAATTATCTATGTATTCCCTTTAATCTTAAATCTTTTCTATTACTTAGAGAAACTCATATTCTCTCTAACTAAGGTAATCTCTCTCTCATTTTATTTCATAGTTTATGTACATAATTTACACTACAATTTTATTTTCAATCATTTATTACATATCTTTAGTCTTTTCTTGATAGCCTTTAATGATAGAAATCTCAACACACGGGTTATTATAGTTAAATTTATCACTATTTTGGTATTAGTTGGAACATACTATATTTCTATCATTTCATATACTCTTCCCGTTTCTAAAAAACTGATCATATTTTTTTTTGCCGTCCCATAAAAATTGATCACTTCTAAATTAAGAAAGATTCTGTAGGTATTTTTACATTTTTATACTTTTTTTATTTTATTTCTCTCACCACATTTAATTATCTACTAACTCATTTTTTCTCTCCTGACTCACCACTTTACACTTTTTTATTTTATTTCTCTCTCCACAATTAATCCTCTACCAACCAATTTTCTCTTTCATGGCCCGCTCTCTTCCCCACACTCTAAAGGGTAAAATAAAAAAAACATAATATATAACTTAAATCCTTAATATACGTGTAAAGTCAAATGAATCACTCTTTTAAGGAGAGAGAGAGTACTATTTTTTTATCTTTATTTATTGTTAAAAGTTAACAATTATTACTCAAATTTATTTCTTAACGACAAAAATTGATAAAAAAAAAATTTCATATAAAAAGATATGAAAAAATAAAAAATAAATTTTTAATTATTATCAATTTTTTTATTATTATTATTATGTTAGTATTATTATTATTATTAGGCATAAAAGTTCGAATTCAACGATCAAAACTACTAGTTTACAATGGATTAAGTAGACACAAAGGACAAAGGAAAGCCTCCACTCTCAAAACGCACGAACATGGCGGCGGCGAGAGTGGTGCTGCCGCAACCGGTGACCTTCGTGACCGGTAACGCCAAGAAGCTGGAAGAAGTGCGAGCCATCTTGGGGCAGTCCGTCCCCTTCCGGTCCATCAAGCTCGATTGTACTGAGTCCTATACCCTCTCTCTCAGACGCGCGCGGGAGAGCGCGCGCGCCCACACACACACACACACACAGAATGCTTCTTTAAGTTTAAAAGGTGATTCTCACGTTTATGAGGTTTGTTTTGATTTTTGTTGCAGTGCCAGAATTACAGGGTGAGCCTGAAGATATCTCCAAAGAAAAGGCTCGGTTAGCTGCCAAGGAGGTACTAAACTTGTATCTGCGTGTGGAAATGCTAAATTGACAACCCTTTTGTAGAAGGGTACTCCCTTTGTCTCAAAATTAGGGTCCTCCTTGTCTCTTTTTAGCAAGTTTGCGGGTCTGACTCAGAAGTTTGAACACCTAAACATTGACCAATTTCTCGTTTCCCTTGTTTGTGTGTATGAGTGTGAAATTGCTAAATTACATCCCTATTCCTAAAACGCACACCCCATGTTTACGTAAACATTGACGCACTTAACATTTTCCCTTCTTTGCCTTGTCAAGTAACGCTCATTCAGTTTTGGATTGGTATTTGAGCTTAAACTAATTTACCTGAAATATTGATAAAAAGTTCAAGTGTCTCTTAAGTTTGGAACGGAGTGAATGTAGATGTTCGTATCGAGCGGCCACGTGCTCCATCTAGGCGATACAGAGACAGCAAACAAGGGAAAACTGGGAAGTTAAACAATGATTGAGAGGCAATTCCTGACGTGAACTACTGAGAGATGCTTTCAGGTTAGGGCACCCTAACTAGGCCTGCCCTAATGAAGCGATCTCCTCAGGAGGGGGAGCATCCCGAAGGCGGGGTTAGATGATTGTGACATGCTCTAGTGTTGCACCGATGACGTAGGAACAATGTGACACCCTTGATGCTTAATCGCCCTAGTAGCGGATCGCGACTTCTAGGTTCCCGGGGCTCGGAGCATAGTCAGAGAGGAATGGCCCTGTGATCTGATGAAAATGGGAAATGCCCTAGTTCCAGTCCCAACTCAGCTGGAATGTGTCTTAGCGCGTGCTTTGTGACCCCTGAGCGTGCCGGAAGTCATAGCCTGTGAGGAGAGCTGCCTCGGTAGGGAGAGAGAGATGACACCTGGCAATATGGAAAGCCAGCCTAGCCGGGCTTAGACGCCTACTTAACTTTATAGTCGAGGCGTCCCATTATATTTACTGCACATTAGGATTGCATTTAATGCAGGTCAGGGGTTGCTAGCAGATTAAGATATAATTTGAGGGATGGCATGAGTAGGACATCAGTCACCCTACCAAGCATGGTCTACACGGTGGGGATAATAGCTATGTCCGAGAAATTATGTCCTCTACTGATGTGATGGTCCGGTAAAATCAACATGCATTGAGGTGTTCTTAACCTGCTATAAATAAGGGCTAACTACACCACATTGAAGGGGTTTAACAACTAGTTCTGAAGCATTGACTCTGTCTCTGCAATGCAATCTTCCACAAAGCAGCTCACCTCAACATTGCCATCATTTATTCCATTTGTGTATGAGATGGTGTCAACGGTTAATCAATAAAACTGATAACAAAGTATCTTTGAACTACTTTTGCCTTCTTTACACTCCCTAGACTTTTGGTTGTTCAACAGTGAGTCAGAGTAAATCCCTAATGCACCTTCTAGCAACAAATATGCGTGTATAAGCACAAGAAATGACAGGTTTAGCCTTCACAATGTTTACATACTTCCTGTGAATAGGTGTGTATTTTGCTGTGGGTTGGTTTGGGTGTGTTTCATGTCTTTGAATGTTGATTTTTTTGGAATGGGAAGGTAAATGGGCCTGTGCTGGTGGAAGACACTTGCCTCTGCTTTAATGCCCTAGAAGGCCTGCCAGGTCTATATGCAAATTCATACTTTTATTTGTTAAATTTATGCTTTTCTGGAATTATGTTTGACTGATGCATCTCCTGTTCTTGTTTTGTTGGTTCATGGTTTGATTCTCTGCAGGGCCTTACATGTAAGTCTCTTTTTCATTTCGTTGTTGTCCTTGAACTCTGTGTATCACGTTAATCTTGTCTTCTTTCAAATTTATGTGGTGAACTTGTTTCAGCTTTTGAAATTTGTTAATTATTGTGGGACTCCATTTTCAAATACGTTTTTTCTCTTCTTTGAAAAAGCCATGAGGGTGATAAAAAAAGTGGAAAAGACAAACTTCCCAGAGGACTCATAACTTTCTAGCTGTTGTTTCATTTAATTAGATTGCCGTTATTCTGTTCAACATATGACTGTATGCTTAAGAATTTTCTAGAGCTTAGTTGTGAGTTGCAAAAACCTTTGCATAACCCAAATCTTCACCCTGGTGTTCAATCTAGTAAGTGTGTCAAACTCAAAGCAGAACCTGGCCTCAATCACAATATGATGACAGAACTTTGAAATATCCAAAGAAGAATCAAAGCACTCAAACGATTTACGGTCTTAGCAACAAAAAGTTTACCATTTTTAATGTACAGCCGGTTGAGAAGTCTATTACTTGCATAAGTATTCATCTTCAGCTGGCAGACAGTTTCATAGAAAAGAAAGTGTTCACAGTGGTTCAGTACAAGATTAGAGCAACATTTTAGTCGCTATTCGTAAATGCTATCACTAGATTAGGCTTCTACCTGTCACTTCCTTGAATTGCAGGATTCATGTACCATTTATGTTGTGTATGATCATGGAATGTGGATACTATCACATGAATGGGTACTCTCACAAATGATGTGCTGAGATGGTAGATTTAGCATAAACCCCCCTTCTAGGTTCTGGTACTTTTTGATTCTATATCTATTGATTGGTAGTTATGCTTCACATGATACTTTACATGTAGGGATATCTCCAAAACCCTTGATGATGGTGTCGAGGTGTTTTTTTTTTTTTGGGGGGGGGGGGGTTGTAAATACAGTCGACCTTACTGTCTTTTGAAATGTCACATGCAGTGCAGTGCAAAATCTATCCAATATGTTACAGAAATGCCTTTCGATTAGTATTACTTTAATCTGTTATACGATTTCGGTTTACATTAGTATAACGTAATTCCAGTACAGGACCTCTATTCTACCAAACTCATCATTTTGACTAAAATACCGCTATCTATATGATCAACCAAATTACCATCATCTTAACCTGTAATTTTTCAACTCCATGAAATTGACCCCCCCTTCTCTTTAAATATGGTCTCTCCTATCACAAAACACCATCTTGATTCACACCGTGAAAGAGCAATTTGAGATCTAAATGGTAAGATTATAAATCTTAACTGGTTGATGCTAAGGTGCTTGGTTCATTGGTTAGATCCAAAGAAGAAAATATTATTGCTAACGCAGAGTGTAAATTAATTGGGTTTGTTCGCCAGTGGTGGATGATAAAGGTGAAGGGCGGTAAGTGATGGCTGAGGGAGGGAGGGTCATTTTAGTGCAAACTTTAGCTCTGTTTGTATTTCATCTGGTCAGAGGAGGTATTTTTTATTATTTGGATAGCCAGCGGACATGAATGTAGTTCCTCCTCCGCCTCAAATAGTTGAGAGATATTATCCCTTGCATATATGTACATGATCAGAGTGCTAATTATCCATGTCGGTGTTGTTATGGCCAGTGTCCGTGATTATAGAAGGTTGAAAATATAGCCTCTTCAAATTGTCTAACATCTCGTCTGGAAAAAACAAACTGGGATACTGTTAATTAGTTGATGCTAGCTATTCTAGTTGCTGGAATTACGTAAATGATCTAGGGATGGACCTCGCTTTTTCGCTTCATCTAGGTTGGATGGGGAAGGGCTTTAGGCCCAGGTTGTATATTTATGTATAAACAATGGTCTAGTAATGTATCTTTTGTCTATATGGTCCTGACATCCTTCTTGTATTGGCTTCTTGTGGGTTTTGTTGGAATGGAAAACTAAATAATGCAGCAAGTGGTTTTTGCAGAAGATTGGCCACAAAGGTTTTCACTCTTTCTTCTCCTTATTCCTTCAGAACCCCCTCTGCATTTTCCCCCCTCATTTAGTCCAATTCATGAGTATTTCTCCCAATTTCATTCACTTTTTCCCAGGTCTGAACAATTTGTTGATGGCATATGAGGATAAATCAGCTTATGCCCTGTGTGTATTTTCTCTCACTATTGGGCCAAATGAGGAACCCATTACTTTTCTAGGGAAAACCCCGGTAAGCTTTCTTGCTTCCATTGTGCCTGAAAATGGTAGAGCTTTTCACTTTATGCTGTAAGAATTTTGTTTAAATAACAAGTATTATAGGGTTACAATCGAGCAATTTAGTCTAGACACGCCGGTCGCCAGTAGCCAGAGTAGTATACTAAACAAGATATACGCCATGAATTAAAGATGACTGGCCAAGAGTAAATAAAATGACCTTGTTAAGTTAAGATGGACCAGTTTAGCAGAAATCTCTGTAGTCACTTCCCCACGTCCCCAGCCGCCGTGCGGACCAACAAAATAAGAAGTGACATGGTACTGTGCTACTAAAAGGTCGGTTTCTGTGAAGCACAAATTTGGCCATATCCTCATTTTCAGTATTGAGTGCGGCTGCAGTGTGCACATTCTTTTTTTTTCAAGATTATAGGTCCTAGATACGTGTTGGACTGATGGTGTAGATTTCTGAGCAAGGGGTATATAGGTCTTTTGAGTAATTTAAGGCATATAAGAGGTTTCTTTGTTTCTTAAGTCCTTATGTTATGAGGTCTAGTTTTTGGTAGTTTCTATATAAGGTTGCGTCTGTAATTTGAGTAGTCTGCAAACAATAGGAATCCTTTACTTGGTAGGAAATAGGGGTGGTCTATTTTGTTTTCTCTACATAAACAATCATTAGAAGAGCTATCGGGACAACTTGAGTAATAGAATTACAGCAGCTTTTGCTTTCTTTCAGTGGTGAGACTATTGACTATCTTTTAGGTGAGACTCCTAGGAGGCCTTAGTGAGATGCTAAGGTTTTGTTATGTTTTGTTTTCCTTTCCTTGTTCATTTCAAGATTGTTATGTTTTGTTTTCCTTTCCTTGTTCATTTGAAGATATAAACACCAAAACACTATTATCGGGTACTGTTCACAGCATCCTAAAACAATCCCAAGAATATATCCTTTTAAATCCTAAGTCCTAACTCTAGATTCTTAATCATAAATCCTACAGATCTAAGTCCTAGCCTACCGTACCAGCTTGCCGGACAGCCTTATATGCTCTTAAAGTTCCGTCCTACATCAATTTTGGCATCAGAGGAAGTTCCTGGTATCAAGTTGTATGCAATTAAGGAGTTGTAATATTTACAATATTATGGGCTCGAAACACAACTCTAGCGACCACGACCCTAGTTCTTCAATAGAAGAGATTTCTGCTATTTAAAGTTCACTCCAGAGGCATGAAGAAGAGTTTGCATACATCAATAGTCGATTTGATGACATACTAAGGTCTTGGAAAGAGGTCAAGGTAAAAAGAATATTAAAGCTTAATCTGATGACGATGACGATGCATGCTCTACAGTAAGGGCACGGACAAATGAGCATGAAGGACGAGTTTATATAATAGGAAATTGAGGGGTTTAGAGTGAAAACATTGAATGCCTAATGATGTGATCAAGAAGGTACGTTTAAAGTCGTTGAATTTTATGGAAAACTCAATTTGATAGCTTTCCTTGACTTGCTTATGTCGTGGAAGATTACATTCAATGGTAGTCAGAGCCTGGAAACAACAAAGTCTGGCTTGTTAGGGCAAAATTAAAGGGTGCAACCTGCGCTTGTGGTGGCATAGCATTGAGGATTTGCTTTCTAGAACTGATCAACCACCTATTGATACGTGGGATGAGATGAAGCTAAAGATGAAAGAAGACTTTCTTCCGGCCGACTATGAGCAAGCTTTGTACTCAAAGATGTTTTCTCTTAAGCAGGGTAACGGTTAAAGAATACATAGAAGAGTTTCATGAGTTGACAATTCGAAACAATGTGAAGGAAACTTCCGGTCAACCGCAACCATGCGCCCATAGCCGCGATATGCAGTGACGTCTAAGCTCCCAAGTACTCAGTATGTGGTGGGCGAGGCGGCTCGAAGCACCTACTGCTTCATTCGTTGTTCAGTGGCCGTCGCTGCGCCCCCGCGCCGTGACGTCCTAGAACGCCCGAGCGTCCCAAGGACTTAGCAAGTGGTGCACGAGGTGGCTCGACTTGTACAAATCCAACTTGAGATGGCAGTTATACATTGTGTTACCTTGGACGACGTGTATTAAATTGAAAATGTGCATAAAACTCGACCATCAAGGCGACGACCTGGTTTTAATGCCGAACTGTCTTCTACTAATCAAGGCACGAGCAACCTTGGTCAAGGCAAAATTATCAAACCCTCTAACCAACTTCTTGTGAGGGGCAGCAACTGGCATGCTTTGAGTCTAAGAGTGGTGATACGGATAAAGGAAAGACTCCAAGTAGTCTAGAACAAGACAACATTGTTAAAATATGCTACAAGTGTGGCGTTGTGGTCATTTTGCTGTTTTTCAGTCTAAGATCTTGCACTTTTGTATGGAAGAGCCAAACTGAATCTGAAATTACTGGGAACAAGATGCAAACTGTAATGAAGCACAAAGCAATGAAGATCTTGACTATTGTGACGGAATTACAGATGGCTTTAGTCTTGTTATGAGATCATTGTTGACAGTTTGAGGACTGGAGAAGAGGATTGTTGTTGCACAACTATAGTTCCCATCCAAGTCTCTTGTCAGGGAAGACTATACACTCTTATGACGATGGAGACAACAGTTTGGATGTAACTTCACAAGAGCTTGTTGACAAGCTTGGTTTGAAGATGGAAAATAATTCTAATCCTCGTAGGGTCGCTTGGGTTAATGATACTTCAATCCCGGTAAATTTTCATTGTTGGGTTACAATCTTTGATTGGCAAAGATATTGAACAAAGTATGTGGTTTCATGTCCTGTCAATGAAAGTCGGCGATATGTTGCTTGGAAGGCCATGGTTTTTTGCTCATAAAGTGCAGCTTAATGGTTATGTGAACACTTATACTCTGAAGAACAACGGTTCCTTCGACCTATGAAGTTCTAAGGTGTAATCAACAATAAAAAAAGGCAACAACTACAGATCCTGAACGTACATGCCTTTTAAGAAAGTGTTCAGGAATATTATATTCGCTTTGGTGGTGCCCGAGGTAGCTGAACCAGTGAAAGGAGTTGAGGAACAATCAATTGAAGTGAAATAAATCCTTGCTGAATTTTTGACTTAATCCCTGATGAGTTACCAAAGCAACTCCTTCTCATGCGTTACATTCAACATGCAATTGATTTGCTCTTGGGTTTAGTTTTACTTAATTTACCCGCTTATCACATGAGCCCAAAAGAGCGTGACAAGCTGAGAAGGCAGGTTGATGAGTTATTGGCCAAAGGTTTTTTCGAGAGAGCCTAAATCCTTGTGGGGTGCCTGCTTTGTTAATCCCAAAGAAGGGTCAGTCATTGCATATGTGTGTGGACACCGTGCACGCAATAAGACACTATTAAATACAGTTTTCATGTTTCCATACTCGATGACATGTTAAACATGATGACGGGAGCAGTAATTTTCTTGAAGCTTGATTTGAAACGCGGATATCACCAAATACTTATCCCTCCCAGAGATGAATGGGAAACATATTTTAAGACCAAAGATGATTTATATGAATGGCTAGTTATGCCGCTTGGTCTAACTAATGCTCCGAGCACCTTTATGAGGATTATGACACAGGTTTTGCGTCCTGTCATTGGGAAGTTTGTCATTGTCTATTTCAGTAACATCCTTATCTATGATTGAAGAACACTTGAGGCAGGCTTTGGAAGTTCTTAGGGATGAAAAACTGTACCTCAATTTAAAGAAGTGTACTTTCATGAGATCCAGTGTTGTGTTCTTGGGCTTTGTT